>BLKR01004710.1:0-99903 GCA_011170035.1 Teleogryllus occipitalis
ATCCAAGTCAGTGAATCTATTTTTGAACTGCATTTTCAGTTCTGAAAAGCTTTTCAAACAAAATAGAATTTTCAGCACGTAGTAATTTACAGGTAGGGTAATGAGCAAACAGTTTCGTAGAAATCTTTTTCTCCGGAGATAATAATTTCTGCCTAAATGCTTTGACGTGCATAGGTCACACATGAGGTTTTCAGGGAGGAGAATAAAAAAACACAACTATTCTATCAACGGTAAAATCGCAGGCATTTGAATATTCTTTATGTAGGATTTACAACGATACGACGCTCGCGAAGAAGCTGGTATGTGAACCAAAGAAAGTATAACATTAGAAAATTAGAATCTCCCACCTTACAACAAAAGATTATAGCCTGTATCACGTTTAAATTGAATTAGAATATACTTTTGGTTGGCGGGCCACACAGAATACTACCGAGGGCCGGATGTGGCCCACGGGCCGTAGTTTGGAGATCCCTGTGCTAGATGATGATAACAATAATAATAATAATTTCCATGCGTCCCTTACGTTGTCGTGCGCAGAGGAGATCCCGCTGCGATCGTCGACCGCAGCGCCGTCGCCGGTGGTGGCCATGCCGCGCGCGACCTTCCGAGTGCGGCTGCGAGCAGCGCGCGGGGGCGGAGGTAGGGCTGCCAACGGCCATCCAAGATATAATGATAATAGGAAATGAAGCAAAGAAACTATGAAGAACAAAGAAGTTTTTATTCAACACGAGTGGACCCGGCGACGCTTCGCAATTGAAATCAATTGTACTTCATACCCTACTGGTCACGTGATTGTAAATTGCGTTTTACGCTACGCTCTGCAAAAATTTTAGTAGATGAAAGATTTACTGGCGAGTATGGGTTTGTTCAATGCTCTGGTTTGGACGTGTTGTCTAGTATCCTATTGTTAAAACGTTCTCTCTCAAGTTTAGACATGCATTATCAATGTCTCTGTCTTGAGAGAAATTTGATTTATTTGTTCGAGATAATGTTCAAGTAATAATTTCGGCCGATATTTCACATTCTCAGGCGAAAAATATGCAGCGAAGATGCGCTTCATACTTGAGGGTGCGGCGGGTTGCGTTGTGCTTCTGTTCAGGGGCGCTTGAAATACCATGAACGCATAAAATCATCACCACGCGTCTATGTACACATACACACATACACATACACACATTTCCGCCTCTATTCTTCGCGCAAGTGTAAGCAAGAAGTTGACAAAGTTTAATGCAATTGGATGAACGGTACGGCAGCGCATAAAGCACGAACAAACATTCATTTTTAAGTATTAGATTCCATTTCGGCCACTAAACTCTACTAAAAACACTCTCTCTACTAAAAACACAAAAACTCAGAAACTGTAAAATTAAAAAATCATCTAGAAATGCTGAAATTCGTAATGCCTGTCATAGTAACAGAACATTCTTGGGGAGAGAACGCGATTGAACGTGATATATTGTTCATTCAAACAAGCATGTATTTTATGTAAAATATGGTAATCGCAATGAAATTAGCAAAAATAATAGTAATAATGATGACGATGATGATGATTATAACCGAAGCGCAAAATCAAATACGGTAGCATTCGAAAATTTAAAGTCAGTATATCTTTATCATGCGTGTCATTCATACACGGCCATAGTACTTCCAAAAGATTAACGGACGCGTCCAATGTTCATTTCTAATACAGGAGCAAAGCAGCTGATGTGCTATATGAGTATACATTTTTTTCATTCAATACTTAAAGGCAGGTTATCGTAACGTTATATCTTGAAGATCCTGTTTGTTTTTTATATTAGCTATTATGAACTTGTGGTGCTCGAGAACTTGATTGAATAAATTTTTGTAAGCAGCCGAAGACCCGGCTTTGCCGAGGCATTTATGTAACACAACTAAGCAGTTCAGCTAGCCCCGCTCACTCTACCCGCCCTTGTAGCCCCGCCAGCCCCGTCAGCCCTGCCTTTCCTGTCCGTCTCGTCCGCACCAGATGCCACGCCCACCTCGGCCACCACTGATCGCCTCACCCGAATTTCACGGATTGTGCAGATACTCTTCGACAGCGTCCGGCCGTGACCCGCCAAACAACAGTGCGTAATGAGTCGCTTCCTAACTAGGGGAAATGCCACATGGGCAATTTGTAGCCGCATGTTCATTGGTAAAAAGTGAACATCTTCGACCCGCTCAAGAGACCCAAAGTTGGTAACATTTATGATGAGACATCTGTATATGAAATGGAAGACGGGAGAGGAGTTCGTGACCATGTCACATGGGCGATTTCCAACCACATGTTCATTGGCAAAAAGTGAACATCTTCGACTCGCTCTGTACGAAGTTGGTAACATGTATAATGAGACATCCCGCCCTTTCAGTGGAGAGTTGGAAGGGAGTTCGTGGCACAGGAGAACGGTTGGCCCCCGTAGTTGTCGGGGACGTGGGTGAGTCTGTGGCGGCGGCGCGTCTGCTGCTGGTGTCGGCGGCCGCGCTCACCCCCACCACGGACCTGCTGGCGGTGGAGGTGGCGCGCGCGCACGGGGGCGGCGGCGGCGGCGGCGGCGCGGCGCGCGAGGACGGGCAGCGGCACGCGGACGCGCTGCTGCGGTGCGGGGGTTCGCACCCGGGGCGCGGCCGCCGAGCGCGCCGCCTCGGATCCGACCTGCGCCCCATGCTGTGCGCCGCCCGGGCGCGCTCCGCTGACAAGTTGCCCGTGAGTGCGCGCGACCATCGGTTTTGGAGCTACGCTTCGGATATACGCTGGACAAATCTTACAAGAGAAGAAACTAACTAGCGTAGATGGCTTCCGAAGCCGGAGTCATTGGATTCTTGGCTGTCTGGGATGAATCGTGCTATCAGCAGTATAGCTCTGAAGGAGGCCGCAGCAAGGTGGCCGAAACGTCAGTTCCATCGACTGAGACGCGGCTAATTCCGGACAGCCAAGGATCCACTAACTACCGTAGAGACAAAAATAAAGCTAAAAATGCGAAATTTGGAACGTATGTTTATGTTACGATATACGTAACTATTCATAAAATATTTTATAAAGTTTATCTTCTGAAGAGGTGAAACAGTTCTTCTTGTTTTCATGCAATCTGTAATGGATCTAGGCATTACGAACTGCGAGGTAGTGGTGCGGGCAGGGAATGACCTGCGAGGTTCGTCAGACGCTCAGAGAGAGTTGGGCCCCTCCGGAAAGGAGCCAGATATAAAAGGGAACACGTATCTACATACATTATTGTGATAAATAATGCTCACACTGAAGTAATTCGGACGAATTACTTCGGCTAGTAAGTCCGTAAATTCGCAGAGGAAACTGGGAAAATACACATGACGTCCATCTACCTCGCAAAGCGCCTCCCGAGTTCTCCCGAGAGTTGTCCGGCGCGTGCGCCTGCGCGGGCAGCTGGCGTGGGCGGAGGCGGAGCTGACGCTGACGGTGTCGACGGAGGGCGGGGAGCTGCGCCTGTGGCGCGACGCAGCGGGCGGAGGCGGAGGCGGAGGCGGAGCGGAGCCGCTGCTGGCGCAGCCGCTGCCGTTGGACTTCGAGGTGCTGTACGTCGCCGCGGTCTCCACGGGCCGCGACGCCCTTTGGTCGCTGCTGCTGGGTGGGTGGGGCACCTTTCAAGTACCCAAAATTAGACATGTGCAAACATCTGATAGTTAACTATAACAATAATAATAATAATAATAATAATAATAGTTATTACTAGCTTAATGTGACGTCTCCTACGCTTAACACGGTTTTTAAACTATCTTAGCACTTGAGCTGGTGAAAGGTAGAGTGGTAGAAGTCATTTACTCTTAATTTTAAAGGACATCATTTTTTCCGTCTGTTGCTTCGTTTGATTCTCTTTTGATCCTCCGCCCAGTGCTGCTTCTAAGCGGCCACTATGAAATTTAGACGCATGCCACTTTGCCTGAGGATGAGTCACCCAGTACTATTCAAATATGGAATAAGTAAAATTCGGGGTTTTCGTGACATATCTATCTCTCAGCAGTTCATTTAATTATTCGAGGTTTTAATTAGATTAGAAGGATACGAAGAACGGATTTTTCCTCACCAACGATCCGAGGCGCATTCAATGTCACCTCACTCCCTACAAAATTGCGAACCGGAAGGGGCATATGATATTTTTTTCTCCACGCTTCATCTTTCCCATGATTCCATTTGCCCTAGCTACATAATGTTTGTGATTCCTTCTCTCTCTACATGCTATCTACATTTAAAAAATGTAAATATAATAAAGTCAAAGGACACGAAAAAATGGCCAGTTTTCGAAGAGCAGTCGGAAATGCGTTGAATGATTCCTCGCTTTCAGAAACAATGGACCGCGAAACAATGGATCTTTTCTTCAAGACCCTCTTATCCTCTGTCACTTGATCTATATGTCTCATTATAATTGATAACATTACAATACACCTTTGTCAATACAAACTATTCTTATTTAACTTTATTACAGGGCAGAAAGGTGTTACTCAGTCTCGCATTATATCAAGTAATTAGTTTAATTTCACATTTAGTTGCAGATTCTGCACGTCTCTGAGCAGGTGGGGTAATATCCAGAAGTACCGGACCCGCAAACATGTAATAGAATGTTCATGAAGATCTCATGCTGTAGATTATGGTATGAGAAACGTTTAATTGAGGCCTTTGGTCCAAAATTTGTAGTTTTTAATGTCCTAGAACGCTTGGTTGAGGAGTTATTTAACGATACAGATTAAAAAAAAAAAATATCGCTGCCGGGTCTTGCGGGTTGCATTGGGCACGATTATTTAGTTTTGTTCTACAGCGCCATCTAGGGGTGTTACAACAAAATTAACAGTACATAAATTTTCTAGGTAAAACAACAAACAAACGCGTAGATGTACCAACTTCCACGGAGATCGATCACACGGCGTCGGAGTTTACAAACATCCATTTTTCTGTATGTAGATTGGACGGCTAGGGGAACGTAAGTGTTTGCAGATCGTCCGGCGCTGGTGCTGGCGCGCCGGGGCGGCAACGAGAGCGCGGTGCTGCGCAGTCCGCCGCTGGGCGCGCCGCCGGGCTCCGCGCGCGTCGCGTGCGTCTCCTTTTTCGCTTTCGTGCGGCCGGGCGCCGGCGCGCGCCTGGCGCTGCGCGTGGCGCGGGGGGCGGCGTCGCGCTTCGCGCTGCAGCTGCACGACAACCGCACGGTCAGCACACGATCCACACACTCCACGCGTCGAGTGTTCAGTGTTTCTGGCCGCGTCAGTTACTATAGGAAGGCCCGGCGCACACTCGGCCACTAGTCGCTGGCCACTAGACGCCAACCCAGTGGCGGCTCGTGGTCATACTATTAGGGTGTGCAACGCCTCTCTTCTCTCTCCCTTCCTCCCACCCTCTCCCTCTCTCTCTCCCTTTCTCTCTCTCTCTCTCTCACACACACACGCACACTCTCTCTCACACACACATGCCCATACATACAGGCCTACATTACAAGCATACACATATACGCACTTCCAGAGGTCGCCCTTGCGCAGTAAGATCCGCACGGTCCGGAGTGTGCTCCAACCGCCCTTAAGACACCATGTTCCCCCTCTTTCCCCTCCAGCCCCGCGGGAGCCACGACTCCATCTGCTCGCTCGCATTTCCCGAGTGTGCTCTAGCTCGCTGTCACAAAGGGCATTCGTCGCGGACTGTCAATCGCAGCTTCCGAACGGCGCGTGTTTTGAAATACCATGTTTCGCAAACGCTCTGAGTGGACTTGTATACCCCTCACGTTAAGAAATGTTTAAGAAACATTGTACTGCAATTATTTGGGTGTGCACATGCGAACGTGCGAATACCCACGAGCCGCCACTGCGCCAACCGCATGGTCAGCGCGCCGCCACCTCGCCCACGCCCACGAATTCAAGCACTCGCTCGTCTCTGCCATTTCGCAATTGTCTGTTCACATTACGTGCAGCCGCCATGTCAAACTATTTTTTTTAATGTTTCTGGTCGCGTCAGTTACTATAATAAGGCTGGGCGCACACTCGGTCAGTAGTGAGAACTGTTGGCAACTTGTGGCCGCTACAGCGACTCATCCTGGCTACAACTCGTCGCTACTCCTTTCTCTCTGTGATTAGTCTGCTGCGAAACTTCACCATCTAGACATGTGTGCACGTTTTTTTATTGCAATATGAAACTTCTAAGTGCCCTTGTATGAGTGATATTAGTACGAAGACACCGCAAATGTTGATTGCAACAAATCAATCGTCGTTAAATTTATCGACGATATCGGCAACAAGTTGTATCCTTAGGCGTGTGCAGCTTAAACCAAGGAGGGGAACTACAACATTTCGCGGTCCAATTTTCTACTGAACATTTTTTAGCTCATATGAAATGTTTTACTTGTAAATGAAACAAAAACTTACAGGGAAAATTAAATTATAAATTTAATGATTCATTTGATAAATAAATTTATTTCATGTTAAATCATTTTCACTGTTGCAAAATTGTTTGGAGAACATCTTCCCAAATATCGTACATTTAAAAATCAAATTATCAGGCTGAAAAAGGAGAAAATCAGTGGTTGAACTTATTGAAGGAAATTAAATGCTTTATTACGTAAAGATTCGGGGCACCTTTCAAAGTATTTCGGGTCCCTCAGCCCCGCTGCCCCCCTATACTCTTGGGGGACAGACGGGGCCATTGCGGCTGCGTTTGGATGTTTTAATACATTTTTGGACGTACCCTCTCTCCTTAGTCAAAAAAGTTCAAATTTGGGTCCCCAGACTGAAGCAATTTTCACTTTTAAAACGAGAAATTACCAGGCATAGACGGGCCGCGTTTGCGATGGCAGGAGGAAGAGGAGGGCCGGTGGCGACTCCACCGGTTGCGGGTGGATCTGGGCGAGGGCGGCGAGGACGAGTTCTTGGAGCTGCACGCGTCTGCCGAGGAGGAGGGCGCGGTGGCTCTGCACAGCATCATGGGATGTAACCCTTGGGGTGAGCATTGCGCCTTCACACTGGCCACCACTCTCAACCACTCCTTTCATTGGAATTCTTCATACCTTTGGAAATAATCGCTCGTACAATTAACGTACTTTATAATGACATTTTCGCCGATCAGAAAGGTATTCAGTGAATTCGTGTCATAAATACCAGCTGCATTCGGCGGAATAATCCCGCAAGAGTTTTAGTAATAAATTAGTATTTATTTTTGTTCGAAGGTGACGGAAAACATTGAAACTTTTAGACAAAACAGCACAAAAAATGGAATGGAGATATTTAGACGAATTTTATTTTTAATAAATTTCAAGTCACATGTTCAAATATCACAACCAAAGGAAAAATTATTTTAATATTCTATTTTGTGTCTAGCAATATATTTAATTATTTAGAAACTAGAGAGTGCTTTATTTGTTTTATGTAAATATTCATATTACGTGTGATTTGAGCCCAATATAATACTTTAAAATGTATTCTAACACTTAAGTCGTATTTGAAAGGCTAAGGAGTTTCGTGTATCAACACAAAATATTTTCAATGTTTGAATTATTAGCCCTTTGCATCTCTGGATTGCCTTGTACCAAGAATCTCGAACTTGATATAGGACCAACGGAGTCAATCAGAATGCTGCTGCCCGATAACGATGAAGCAGCATCCGAATATTTGTGCGAGTCTGCTCTACAACCTCTGAAAACGCCAGGTGAGCTCTGCTTTTGTATCACACTGGGTTGCATTCAACAGCATAAGTACAAGTGCTAACATGTAAAGGGCGAGCGAAAATCAGTTATTCTTATTATTAACCCATCTCAACGAATATGGTTTTCAAACTCGAATTAGATATGAAAATAATCGAAGTAGTAAGACAACATACCAAATAGACATTTTATACTTAAAAATATTAATGATTTCAATGTTTTTGAGTAATGTCTTTCAGAAATTGTGTACAACTAGACGAGCGCACAAGGCTAATGATAAGAGTAATGACAGGGGAATGATACCGAATGAGATAATATTACGTAAAATAAACCATGTGGGTCATTCCATGTCAAGTAGCTAGGGCACTCCGCGCGACCGTCTCGGATTTTGATGAAATTGTATATGCAGAGTTCCACAGGTTTCAAAGGAATTTTTGTGGAGTTGTAGTTTCATAGGTGATATGGTTTTTGAGATACAGCTGTTTGTTTGATCCCATGCAACATAGTACAGTACGGCCATAAGATTTTCGTAAAGGAATACAATGTTTCTTTCTCTATCTTTGCGAAACAAATGAAACCCATCATATTTGTACAATGTTTTGCTATAATCAATGAAATTAATGTCGACTTTGCATTTATTAACACACGATGAGTATATTGCAGCAAATTCACCGAAAAAGTTAGTGTTCACAAAAATCCAGACATTAACATTGAATAGATTCCTTGTTATAATATGATATTTAAGTAAGAAAAGTGGGATTTGGGTCATAACATAACAGGATTATATTGTTTCTATGTGCGTAATTTAAGTCCCTAGATCTTTCCATTACTTCATAACGTAAGTTTAAAATTGACGATTTTGGCAAAAAGTCCCAAAGTAGAGTATTTCATTCTTCTTTTACAGAAAAGTACCTTCTAAAAATTTTTAGAACCTACATCATTAGCAAGAGAGAATTTTGAAGCTTCTAAAATGTTAATTTAATGATCCATCGGAAGCTTGCAATCTCCAAAATGTAAAAAGTTCAATGATGTTGTTAAAACAATTAGTGTTTGATAAAAATTCCGGAGTTTATTGTCGTATATATGTCTCATTATTAAAGTAGGAAAATATAAATTTAGTTCATAACATAACATTGTTTATTAAAATGAATTCCCCCTTTTATTTCTTACCATTTCCATGAAACTTGAGGACTATTGCAAAAACGTCCCAAAATGTTTCATTTTCAAGGTGAATGTGATTCACTCTTTCCATAACACATTTCACTCTTTGTCCATTGTTTATGTCGTATTTCAAATGTGTACCTATTCCTTACCACGAGAGAGTAAAACCAACATTTTCTGCTACCGGTTGGGTGCTTGGATCAGTTGTGGGGCGTTCGCAAAAGAAGTTACACCGTTCTGAATCTTCCCACTCAATTTATTTACCTGCTGCTACGATACAGACGAATCGCCATCAAGCACTGTCATGCTGCCATTAATTTCAACGGAGTTGATAATTTCACTTCTCAAAAACACAATTCTGCACGACAAATCTCTTAGGGTAAATTTTTGAACAAGTTCTTCTGTTGCTAAAGTGTAAATCGCTCGCACCTCGTGACTTAATGTCAGTTTTAAGTGTTCTTTTGAACCCTCTTTTTAGTTAATATCCTCTTCTGAATCTTTTCGAAGGGAGAACGTGTGGCGTGTGCGAAAATGGAGGCGTTTGCGTGGAAGATTCAGGGGAGTGTGCCTGCCGTCCCGGATTCTTTGGACGGCATTGCGAGGAAGGTCAGTGTTTGAAATTGAAACTCAAAGTCCAAATCAATATAGTTGAAGGAACGATAACATCAGAATGTCAGTTTGCGTATAAGACTTTATAAATGCTATTATTTCATTGAAATATCTGGTACAACATATAAAGTCTACTGGCTCGTAGAATTCATTACTTTGGGTAGTAATTTTGTTGGTAAACATAATATTTTATTAGTACAAAATAATCGGAACAGTGTATACTTTTTCGTTGGCTCATGAATAAATTTACCGTATTGATCCACACTTTTCTCTTATCTCTAAATGATAAGTCCAACCCCGAAGTTTTGTGACTGCGTATTAATTCACGTGTAAGGAATTTAAAAGATGTGAGAGCTGAGGGATTCAGTGATCTTGAAATAGGTCAGCAGTGCATTGTTCACGATCGTTCTCCGTGTCATTGCAGTTAGATTACAGAGATAGTTTGTTAGTTTTTTGAGTTGAGATTATCATCGTACAAAGGCAGTGCACAATAGAGAGAGATTGATGAACGTGCGTCATTTGCACCACAAGAAGATCATACGATCAATATATTTTCATCTAATGCACAGGAAGTGAGTAGTATATTTGAAACGTGTGTCCTAATGACGTGTTCTTTTTCGTGAAATATTAAGTGTACATTTTGACAGTTGTGAATAGTTCTCAAAAACAAGTAAAGCGCTTATTTAAATTTCAGCAATATTATCCTTTAACTGTGAATAAATGTGATTGAGGGCTTCCGATTTTGCGGTTTTGAAGCCTGTCAGATGTGCGAATGTGTTGCCGGTGCGGGGCATTGGGGTTGCGACGCGAGCGGATGTGCGCAGGGTGCGGCGAGGGCCACTGGGGCGCCGACTGCGCGTCGCACTGCTCCAACCAGGGCTGCCGCTACCTGCAGCTGTGCGGCGCCCGCGCCCTCGGCTGCAGCTGCGCGCCCGGCCTCCGCGGCCCCGACTGCGACTCGCGTGAGCCCCTTCGCACTCACAAACTTACTAGCTCATTCACACATCCACACGTGTTTGTTATTTAATTATTTATGTATTCTCTACCTCGAGGTTCATAGATGTTTATTTTGTTGTTCTTGAAAATATTTTTATTCTCTCACGAAATAAAAATAGGCATCTCTTACTCTGTAGCTTACGTTAGAAACATGTGATCGCTATGCCACTAGAACGTAAAATAATTTAATGGTAATGGTAACGCTGATGTTAAAGAAGAAACAAAGAATACTGGTGATGATGAAGGTAGTGGTGATGTTGGCGACGACGGTGTTTTGTTGGTGACGATGGTGATGGCGATGTGGTTGACTGTTCTGGTGCGTTATAGAGAAACTGAATATGGGTAATAAATAAAATGTTGGTAATATGCTGCTCTATGTGTACTTGTGAATGAGAAGCTGATGGTGACAATGGCGATATAGTGTTATGTTAAAAAGTAAACAGAAGTGACTGATAACTGTTTATTTGTTTACAGGTTACAAAATTAAAATCCACCTCGTACCGGGTACAGGCTAATTCACTATTTAAATGGAGAAATAACCTAGTCCGTAGTATCGTCGTCGTATTCAGAATATATCCTAATTTGCAGAACTCCACCAATATTCCGAAAGGGCAGAGGGCAGAAGTCAATCTCTCGCAGTTCCTAACTCACTCGCTACCAACACTTTCTCTCCTGATAGGCCGCTTCACCGTGCGCACGCTATTTCAATTCCCTACACGCCCTTTAGACTGACTTCACTCGGCGCCGCTGAACCCTTCACACACAGCCAACGTCCTCTCCCTACTGACAGCGAGGCAGGAGGGATTCGGGAGTCACACAGTTGTGGGGTCGGCCGAAAGGCAGTCAACAGGTAAAAACCGGTTGAGTGGCGCGTCCGAGTGGCCTAGTATGAAGGCTGCCGTTTAGAACCGTGCTCTGTTAGCAGTGGCGCGGACGCGCACCAGCGCCGCTGGTGCCGGGAGTTTGTCCTCGAGCGCCACTCGTGTGAATACTCGCCATTGAAAATAAGGGTTTGCCAGGAGGCGAGTGACGCGGACGCGCACCACCGCTGCTGGTGCCGGGAGTTTGTCGTCGAGCGCCACTCCCCATTGAAAGCAAGGCTCTGGCAGGGTGCGCGCGGCGCGGTGCGTTGCAGCGTGCGCGGCGGGCAGCTACGGGTCGGCGTGCTTGGTGCGCTGCGGGCACTGCCTGCGCGGGGCGCCGTGCGGCCGCTTCGACGGCCGCTGCCCCCGCGGCTGCGACCCCGGCTTCCGCGCGCCGCGCTGCCAGCGACGTACGACCCACCACCACTACACACTCAATACACGAGAGCGCCAAACAAAGATTCGGATGTTAAGTTGTGCTTATTCGCGACGTTTCGTTGAGGTTTGGGGCCACCTCATAATTTTAGTAAAAATGAATACATAACACAAAAATATAGAAAAGTATCACCACTTAAAAATTGTGAAGTGTGGGAAGGTACAAGATTAGGCAAGATATCTGAGTTTTTAGTGATAAGTTGACATCATAACATCTGAACCATTATTTTCCTGCAGACGTCTAATACTCCAATTTGAGCTTCCTACAAATAATTTGTATATTTAATTAAGAAGTTTTCGAAAACAGATTTCAATAATAATAATAATAATAATAATAATAATAATAATAATAATAATAATAATAATAATAATAATAATAATAACAATATAACTGTTCCTTCAAAATCCCATGAACTTCTATGAGCAAGGCATGTGGTTGAAAATGATAACTTTTGGTCAATGAACATGTAGTGGGAAATCTAAATACAGCAGAGTTGTTATATATGTGACGTCCCTGATTATTAGACAACCCCGTGTGCATGTGTGTTCGGTAGGTTCTTGAAAATCACGTTAACTGTGCCGGAACGTGACCTGCTGACTTCTGTGCATAAGCAGAAACCTTATTATTAGGGGCAAATGTCACATGTGTAATTACATTCTGTAAAATTTCCCATTACATGCTCATTAGAAAAACGCGATCATTTTCTACATGCCCTTGAAGTTAGTAACATTTATTTTGAGACAGTGGTATATTATATTTTATAATAGGAAATACTGCTGGAGTTTAGTCTAATGACACAAGGAAATCGGGGTTAATGTTAGAATGACGCATCTCAATACTCGCAATAGTTCAGGAGATATTTGAGGAGAACATATAGGTTGGTAACCTGTATAAAAATTGACACTTTTATTTCAGGGTACACCTACCTCTCCAAACCGCCGGTGATCAGAAACATCACCTACGATTCTGCAATCGTGTCCTTCAGCATGGATCCAGAGTCCTTGGCAGGAGAAGGCCATCCTCGCTTTTATCAGATTATCTACTGGGTGATTATTCACTTTACGTGTACCTTGGACTTATTCTAATTATAGTAATTGAATAATCTGCTTGTATCTATCCGTTACTAACGGTTAGATACCTTCCAGAACACCATTCAGAGCAAGTATGTTGTCGTTCAACGCGCCTGAGTCTATGGGAAGGACTGAAAGTGCCAGACAAGTATATTATGTTTAAAATGTATTTTATTACGATGTTACGTAGTATAAAACAAACTTTTAAGATGGAAATCCTCGCCAGAGGCGCCACGTTAAGGTTGTCACGAAGTGGTCTACTGAGTTAATTTCGTTTAGTTCATGAGGATTATGCTCTTTTTTAATAATATATCTGTTACAGGTATTGTAAGTAAGGCTCGGACAATCACATGCTAAAAATGCGAAACATATATTTTATGTAGCTCCTTTAAAAGTAATAAATGAAAAATGCAAAGATTTATATCGGCGAAAATATATTAAATTATCTACATTATAATAACAACAAAACGAACTGATAGACACTCAATGTACAGCATTTTAATTGGAATGGATCGGATTATAAGAGATAAAATAGAACCAAACTATAATCTCTCTCTCTCTCTCTTTCTCTGTCTCAGGATGTAGTGCATGTCGTATCCTAGCTGGGAGAGGGATTTCTTCCTCTGCTGAAATGGATATTCGGCGCCAATCTTCACGTTGGCTCGTGGTATTTTCACCCTTCAGATATCTTCCCCATTGAATCAAAATCCCCGAACAAACTGAACAAACTCTGAACTCCCGACTGGCCTCCCGTCATTGTGAAGTAGAGCAGTGCATATATGTATGGGTGTATGTAAAAAGAGGACACAAAAGCTGTTTGTGTCCAGTTTGTTAGGACATAGCTCTGGAATTCGCCTGTTAGTGATCGGTGAATCCACGAAAAACTACCAATAAGGGCAGAGGTCGAATTCTCTAGAACCTCGACCCGATTTACACGCTTCCTTTTCACGAACGAGCTCGAAGTTTTAGCAAACGGATGTATGCTAAGTGTTGTTTCTGGGGTTCCAATACTAACACCGTACACGCGCGATCACTAAGTCGTCGGTATCGTTCATCAAAAGAATGCGTGAAAATCGCGTCGAAGATATGCTTGGACTTTCACATCAGTACTCTAGTGCGGGGGCACTAAGGCTCCCGGCGAGACCAACTGAGTTGGCTCAGGACAACTACTGGCTCTGTAGCGACTCTGTCCGGGTGGTTAAGAGACCAGACGGTGACACATTTTCGACACTAGCTGGATAGCTAGGTCGAATTCAGCCGCGCTGTCTGGAGGAGAGTTCTAGAGGCCGGGTGCTCTCGTTGGTAGTTTTCTATGGTTTCTTTAATCATCACCAGGCGAATGAAGGAGTAGTTCCCTAACAAACGGGCCACAGACCGCGCGAGGTCTTTCCTTGCTCTTCCTTGTTATACCCGTATCCCTTACACACACTTTCACATTCTCGCACTCCATCACACATGTCGGCAGGCCAGTAGAGATCGTCGAGCTTGTCCCGGATAAAGCTGTGTTATTTCTCCTGGTAGGAGATACCTGAAGCTCAGTTTCTCCTCACCCTCGCTTAATAATAAGTCCTCTTCCACTTTTCGTTTCTTGAGAAGGCATAACTCGACTGCGTCCCGTTTCGTTTATCTGGAGTTTCGAAAGGAGTAAAAATTTTAGTGAAGTTTGCGTTCATAAGTAGCGCGTATATATGCTTTCGCACCAGTTCAGAGAAAACGTCCATCACATATGAACGTGTCAGAATGTTCCGAATTGTGTATGTTAAGTCAGCGAATGTAAGATGTTCGTGATAGGTGGTTTAAAGTTTTGTTTCCATAAACATTTAAGCGGTGGTTTTGGACGTTGGCTGTACTGCAAAACGACATGCAAATGTTCTTGAAAATAGAATTGGATAAATCATAATATATAAAAATGATTCTAAGCAGACCACGGTAATCGTAGAAATCAATCCCTTATACTAAGGAGGAAAACGAAACTGGATCCAGTCGGAACTATTATTACCTTTTTGGGAAGGTAGGCTAACGTCTGAGGAAAAGTTGAGCGTGAGATGCTGTCGGTATATCTGTCGGTCGTCACTGGATCTCACATCCTAGCCGGGGAGAAATCCCGGCCCCTCCCAGGAATGTAACATTTGTAGCGTCACGTTGGCGGCCGTGGGTGGGAGGAGGAGCGGAAGTATCGCATACCTGCGGGCATAAATAGCTGCGCCCCGGCGTTGGGATACATTTAGACAAAGGGGACGCCAGCTTTGACCGGGAAGGTCACGTGGTAGACGCGAGCCTCCCTCCTACACCTAGGACGGTCACGTGACGGCTGCACTCTGGTGTAAAATCGAGCCGACGAGCTCAGACGATGTTTTTTTTATTCTGGAAACCTCGCGCGATGCGCAAAACTTTACGCCCAGGCTGGAGCGTTTCGTGCCTATGACGTGCACGGGTGACGAGGTCACGGTAGTGGCGCGGGAGTAGTGTCAGAGGAGGCGGGGCCTCCCTAGCTATGTGGGGTATCCACAGGGAAATACTCGCAAGTGTGTAGTTTCGGAGCAGAAGTTGGTTATTGTGCATACGTGTAAATAAACTTGTACATACTTGTAAATGTGTTTTTCTCTATGACGCCACACATTCACCGCACTCACGGGATTAACGACCTTCGCAATTGGCGCTCCCGGAAGACAAAAGAGAACCAACGAGTGTCGCGCGTCCGCAGGTGGAGGGGCGGCGGGCGGCGCTGCGGGAGGCGCCGCGCCTGCTGCCGCCCGGGGCGGGGGCGGGCGCGGGCGAGGGCGAGGGCGCGGGCGAGGACGCGGGCGGGGCCGTGGTGTGGCAGCGCCTGGAGGCCCTGCAGCCCGGCCGGCAGCACCGCGTGGCCGTCGTCCTGATAGACCGCGACGGCGCCACCGCCGCCAACGTGGCCACGCTGCGCTCGGCGCGCTTCAGCACGCGCTGCCGGGGTGCGTACGGATCACCAACGCCCTCCGCACACAAACACACACTCGCGTTTAGGAACTACACTGCACTGCGAATTCGCTCGGGAGGAGATTTCCTTTTGCACTTCAGTGTTCTCATTGGTTTTTATTAGGAAGATTTTCACACTCGTCTGTCAATTAAAAGTATTTTATTTGGCCAATTTCAGGTAGTTTTCTAATATTTGCTGGATTTAAAATTAGTTGTATAAAAAACTAAAACAGTTGGAAAATTTGATTCATTCACTTCCTTCATTGGTATGGAAGGAGAAGAATTTACAAAATTTTTAAAGTGGAAACAGTTATTGAATTGCATGACGTTATTTTGTTTTGCACCTTAAGCTATTATGGCGTTAGTTATTTATAATCGGTTTCTGAACAATATGTAACCTAAAAACTGTCATCGAACGTTACAGCCATGAAAGTTGTTTTAAAAGTACTCTACGCGTTGTTTTAAAGTAAGTGACAGTACGAAACAAAATCTATGGTTTTTTTAGAGAGCAGTGAATTTCATGTGGACTGTACCCTTTTACAAACTTTTCAGCGCTTCGTGAATGTTATGACTTTTGTAGAATATGGTTCACGAGGTAGCTGCCACGTTGTGTAGCTCTTACACGTGATCATCTGTCCGATAGACGTTTTGTGGTTTAGCACACCTGATATCAAAGTGTAAGAGCGACTGTCCGTCATTGTTGATGAGTGCATAAGAACGCGAATGAGAGACAGATAATCCGTGAGGCATTTCTTCAAAATCCAGAATCGTCCATGAAGTGCCGAATCGTTTGCAACATGACATACTTACATCTAAAGAGGCAAGCCTAAGGCCAAGCTGACACTAAGAGGAAATGATTTCATGATTTGTGGTTGTCAAGCAGAGGGCTTTCTACTTTTAATCATATCTGAATTTCTTCTAAGCTGACATACCAATCGATTTTATTAGAAAGCAACAGCTTAATTTTTGTCTTGATTTGCCAAGCATCTCGCCCGCACAAGTCAGTGCGTGTCGGCTGAACTTGATATCGCGCTTACGTATACAGCCGGGTAGTAAGCAAGAATTTTGTTCTTTGGACTCATCAGATTGGCATTTCAGCATGTAATGAATGCTGGACCAATCCATTTTTTGCCGAGCATTTGTAAGTAATTAAGCCTTTTGGCAATTAAAAATGTTAAATGAAATCCATCTAGCTGTACCAATACAATTCAATCAAACTGAAAGGTTAAATATTTACCTTTAACATCAATTGAACTTCAGGATAATCAAATCAGTGCTGTCTTCAAATTTTTATCAGTAGTAATCTATGTATTAAACAAGTAAATATATTATAAAACGATCCAACTTTTAATATTTGATTCCATTTGGAAATGTAATGTATCAGCGAATATATCAGGCCCTTATTTTTCTCAATTTTCAGTTCCATTGGAGCCAATCTACTACCTGAATGTCCTAAATGTCATGAGAAATTCCTTCGTTTTTAGCTGGAGGGTAAGTGTCTTACAAGACTAAATTCTCTTTGATTCCTATTGTTAATAATCTGTTATAATTAAAGTTTTTAAATCATGCCTTTCCATTCGTGTATGTGTAGCACAAGGATTATTAGAACATGAATATGACATTTTGATCCTCGAACATTGCGAATCTTAGAAAAAATAGAGATTCAAAACTTTGCGAATTCTTGTTCTTTCACATAAGAGTATAATTTAATGGCAAGTGTTTGAAAGAGGTGAGTTCATTCGCAAGGAAGGTTTAGACTGGGGTCGAATCCACTTGGCGATGTGATAGATCCGTATTGGTAAATGGTGTAAGCATGTTTTTTGGGACTAACAACGTTTTACAGCCAATGTGCCCGTTTCGAATTTTGGGCACCGCGCTGTTGGTTCAGTACATTAGAATTATGTATATATGTACGTATGTACAATTTTTGGCAATGTAGGGTCGAATTAATCTGACTTTTGCCAGCTAGCGGTGTTCCTAGGCCTCGGTCTTGTTTTATGTACTATCATCGCCTCGGCGGTAAGGGAGCCATGAGAAGATCAGCTTGTTCCCATCAGCTTGTCTAGCATATTTGACATACCCGAGCTTTTCTTTGGTCACACAGCTACAGAAACTGAGACGATTGTAGTAAAAAGCTACAGTTCTATTTTTGCTCCAACTGGGATCGCACTGCGGAAAGCTAGCACGGTGTTCATGATCCGCCCGAAGGGCAGATACATTAGAATAACTAGGACATTTTTTACTGATAAGTTATAGCTTTTTATTGCCTTCGGTACACGATGCATAACTTCCCTGGATCGAGAGGACCGTCGTTACGAGGGAAATATTAAAAAAAAGTGGAAGGGTGCTACATGTTCCCGTACGGAGGGAAGTATGAAAGGGAATTTTAGGAGAGAAATATGAAAAGACAAACCGAGTCAAGTTAACATCTAGTTAATTAGTAAATAATTAAATCTGAATCTATAAAGTTATGTAAAAAATAAAATTATGCGTGCACCACGGGCGTTATCTGGTTCTAATGACCTCGGGCTACAAAACGACCTCGAATCAAAGACCCTCGGACTTTTTATCGCTACTCCATCATTAAAACTCTTACAACGCCCTAAGTGCATAAATAGCAATAGTTCAGGATGCCACGGACAGTACCGCTTGGCTGCTAGCAGCAGGTCATCGTAAAATGTAATTTTTTGCTAAAGTGTGTTGTTATTTGTATGTTGTATTTTCTGATTATTTCTGGGCCCGTGGAGTGATTCATGGGCAGCGTACTAGCTTTCTGCAAGGCGGCCCAGGCTTCGATTCCTGGCCGGGGACTGTAGAACTGTAGCTTTCTAATTCCAATTGTCATCGTTTCTACAGTTGTGTGACGAAATAAAGCGCAGGCTGGCCAAAAAGGTAGATGCGGTGATGGAAATACGACATGGTCTCCCCACGTTTCCCTTATCCCGACACCCGGGCCTGAATACACCGCTAACTAGCCAAAAGTCGGATTACTCTGATTCTAAAAAGCCACATAATACAGTACATACTGATTACTTCAAGTGTGAAATAGTTTGAAGTGTGAAGTAAAATTTGAAAAAAAAAAAAAGTTCAAGACGAACAGCTCTGTGGCGTGCGAGGCGGACGCGTTCGAGGTGCTGGTGGGCGACGCCGAGAGCCAGTTCTCGTTCGCCAGCACGGAGCGCCAGCTGCTGGAGGTGCCCGACCTCTCGCCCGGGGAGCGGTACACGGTGCGCGTGCGCGCGCTCACCCGCGCGGGCCCCGCGCCGCCCTCGCGCCGCCTCACCCTCACCACCGTCCCCGCCGGTCAGTGCGCTCGCACACACTCTTCTAGCTGTTAACGCCACTAGACCGAAATCAACTCACTCGCCCACATGCCCTTCAATGCTTTGCACCTTGTTGATACCGCACTCCATGACAATAAATAATAGATAATATTATAATGTTATTAATAATAACGTTATTTTCAGTGACTAGCGTACCAGTGCGAGAACTCTCGCATGTTAAACACCACCCTAATTTTTCCTAAGAGTATCATAAAAATGGAACATGGGAACATGTTGTCTGTGTCCATCAGAGTTCCCTTCACAATTAGGTGCACAACACGTCTACCTTGTAGACGTTTAATGAATGGTTGCACTACTGCCATAAGAAGCAATATTCATCGGTACCAAACAGCTATTAATAGTGCTTCTTGTTGTTGCCGCGAGAGCAAACTTTGAATTAATAACTATCCAAATAAACCTCGTCAGTCTGCTCAAACCACGGTGTACATAGAAAGAGTAAATATAAGGTGGAGAAATCGAAGCCTTCTAAGCGTGACGTCACAAAGACGGCCACCAGCTCCAAGGGCTGAAATATAAGGCTGAATATATTCTGTATAGCTGGTATTGGTAGTACCGAAAAGCACCAAACCGGCAAACATTTAATAGAATGCCAAAGAATATTTTATCTTGTTGATTACTGTATGAGAAACATTTCTTTGAGGCCTTCGGACTCAAACGTTTATTTTTTAAGACTCTAGAAAGCTTCTTTTAGGATTTATTTAACGATTTAACTGAGTGTTGCGGGTTGCATTTGACACGCATATTTAGATGCGTTTTTTAAATTAAATCCTTCATATTTTTAAAGTCATAGAGCAATTTGTCACGTCTCTGTAAAATTATCTTTCTTTAGATACCTCATTTATAAGGATTGGTTGCGTGGGAAAGCCGCGAAAGATATGTATACTTCTGAAATAATACAGGAGACATGCCTCCTCATAGAACCCATGTGTCTATTGTCCTTTGTGAATAGGTGGTACATAAGAAGTACAACGAAAAAAGTTACAAATATTTTCTTTTTGCATGCAGCGCCAACACCTGTTCGCGGTCTTGATTTTGAACAAGTGTCACCTACTGAACTACTTATCAAGTGGAACCCGCCGCTAGTCACAGGAAGACGCATCGCGGAATACCAAGTGATTTACGAGGTAATGGATGATGTCTTTTTTGCATATTTACCAAAAAAACTTTTTTTAGCATATAATATTTTTACAATTTGATGAATCGCAGACATGAGACTGAATAAAAAATATTGCGAATCGATCCTAGGAGGGTACTAAATCACCTACTATCTTCATCAATCATCTGCTTCTTATATTGATTGAGTCAAACTCGCAAAGCTTGAGAAACTTGGGACTGTGTAATACTGGCTCATCAACGGAATGTGCCTCACCCGTGATCACAAGATCGGATTACCGCGTATCGCAAATATGATTAACAAAATCTTGGGAGACTGCACTCATGGGCGCTCTTAAACTTTTAATAGGTTAAAAATTCGTTTTCACCTAATTTATGGGATTATGTAGCAAGTATGATGAACGTTTCGATGAGGAAGTAATTGCAACTAGAAATGGCAGAGTGTGCTGGTATCACTGAACTAGTCACATGGAAAACAAGTACAAAACAAAATACGCAAGATGTCAAGCCAATAAGGTTGGGCATTCCTCATAATTGAGCGATAGTTGCACACTCTCAATTCAGTTTGGACCCACGTTTATCAACTTAACCCTCAGAAGGAAAACCATGTGTAAAATGCAGTGTTAAATGTTCACGCAATTGCCTGTTAACAGATGAAGCTACCGAGATTTACGCCGAGCAAAGAAAAAAAAAACATCTCTATTGATAGAGATCTAAATTTGAGTTAGAAACTACGTGTCTCCGGCACAGCCGATTGACTCCGTCAGCGGAAACATGCGTTTGCCTGGGACCTAATTTTGTCCCTTTTTTTGGCGTCAGTGCGTCCGCCTGCTGGCGTGTCCGGAGGGCAGCGGGTGCCCCGGCGGGCGGCGGGGCCGCGCCGCGGGCGATGGCGTGGGCGATGGCGTGGGCGGGGGCGGGGAGGAGCTGGCCCGCTCCGCCAACAGCAGCGTGGCGCTGCGCCGCCTGCACCCGCACGCGCAGTACCAGGTGGCCGTGGTGGCCGTGCAGGCGGACGGCCAGCGCAGCGACCCCGCGCGCATCACCGCCGTCACCCTGCACGCCGGTACGCAAGAATTACGCAATACATGTTCTAGGGGCGTCAACTGATGTCACTGCAGTGTGTCTGACTGGGGAGTCCCGACGGTGCCAGGATTGAAGACACTAGCTACACATCTAGGTCGAATTCAGTCGCCGACTGGAGGACAATTCTAGAGTAGTTTTCCGTGATTTCTTCGATCTATGCTAGGAGAATGCCGAATTAGTACCCTAACAAACCGGCCACGGACCGCGCGATATTTCCTTCCTCTTCCTTGTCTCCTCTCCCATTACACAACCACCCACACACACTTCATGCACTACAACGATACATTTTTTTATTGATGTATGTGCGTCCGCTGACTTAATAAGAAACTGCAGAATTCAATATGTTTCGTCTTAAATCTGATGCACCCGTGGAGGTAATCCCCTCTCCAGTATTAGCGCATTTATGGAATTTTGTGTCAATGATGTCTTAAGAATCGTATCAAACCGTCATCTTCCTCAGAGTCTTGTATAGGGTGTGTTACAAATTTTTAAGGCTTATAAAGAGACCAAAAATGACAACTTTCAGCGAATGAACTTTTAGTGGGAAATTTCAGAAAACAAAGTTACTCGTGTAATATTTCCTCCTGATTTTTAGGCAACTCCTTATGCACACATGTACAGCAGCTCACGTTTTCACGCAGTCAAGGAGATTTCATGAATCTGTCGAACTTCTGTGCATATGGGGTTGCCTGATAATCAGGGGTAAATATTACACACATAAATGATCGACGGTCGTAATCGAAATGCTTACTGATGCTCCGTGAAGCCCCGGAGGTTAATCAGCTCTAGACAACAAAGATCTCTAGATGGGTGACCGTCTGGGAGCGCTAGATACAATGGTGCGGAGTTCCTGCTCGTAAGGGACGAAAGGCAATGACAATTTGACAAAATGACTGCGTTCAATGAGAATTGCGCCTTTTCTATTACATATGACTACTGTGTTCAGGAAGAATTACTCCGTGTTTTCTTACTTATGACTACTACGTTCAAGAAAAAATACTCTGTGTTTTGTTACTTATGACTACTAAGGTCAAGAAAAAATACTCTGTGTTTTATTACTTATGACTACTACGTTCAAGGTAAATTACTCTGTACTTTATTACTAATGACTATTACGTTCAGGCAAAATTACTCTATGTTTTATTCCTTATGACTACTGCGTTGAAGGGAAGTTACAATGGTGTTCAACGCCGAATAAAGGTTTGGACCATTCCGTTTCCCTGTACGTTCATTGGCAAAAGGCGATAGCATTGAGCCCCCTGCGTGGCAGTGCCCGCGGTGGCGCCGCGCGCGGCGGCGCGGGCGGTGACGCGGCACAACGCGTCTGCGCTGTCGGTGACGTGGCTGGCGGCGGGCGAGTGCGCGGCGCTGCGGGGCTTCCCCGAGGGCTACCGCTACCGCGTGGTGCGCGTGGGCGCGGGCGCGTCGGTGCCGCTGGCGTGGCGCAGCGTGGCGCGGCCGCCCGTGCTGGTGAGCGGCATGCGCGCCTTCGCCACCTACGAGGTCCACGTGCACCAGCTCGTCACCGGCGGCCTCTACAGCAGCGGGCACAAGCTCGTCATCCCGGTGGAGACGGCCGTCGGTACGTGCACTCCTCCTCCTCCTCCTCCTCCTTCTTCTCCGCTCTCATCGTCGTTGGATGACTGTTTTCCTTCTTCTTCATCCCTTAGCCCCTTTCTGCACCGTGCCTTCCCATTTATCTCTTTCCTCTTATTCAGTTCCTTTATATTCGTTTCTTCCGCCTTCCCATCGTCATTTTCCATCTCAACCTTGTTGTATTTCTCTTTTATTTCGGCGTCATTCATTTATTTCTACTCAGTCTTTTTCTCCTCCGTATCTTTCTCCCTTGTATTCTCCTTCTATTTTCCCCTCCTACTCCCGCTCCTTACTTTTGCGCTTCTCTTTCACCTCTTTCTCTTTCTTCACCTCCACCTTCTTTGTCTTCCTCCTTCTCTTTTGGTTTTCTTCTCTCTTCTTCCTTGTGTCTCTACGCCTACCTATCGTCCTCCGTCTCCTCCTCCTCTTTGTCCTCACTAGAGCGGCTTTAGAAAATATTTAACAGGCGAGGTATTTTAAATTGATTAAAGGAAACGTTTTGAAATTGAAAATGTAGTCATCCACGGTTGGATCATTCTGAGCTGAGACTCGGCTGTTTGGGAGACTAAGCATGATCGCCAATGTTTTGGTCATCATACGGCGTTCCTCGGGGCATTTCTTCTTTTCCCGACAATTAAGAATTTACAAAACCTCTAAATTATTGAATTTACTTATTGTATTAACTAATTTACACATTCATTATAATGTATATTTAAATTTTTAAATTGTTTGAAAAGAAAACATCTAAATGATATTTTATTCTCTTTCTACTAGTACTGATTTTTGTACTAGAAATAGTCTTAATTTAAATGTAATTCCCACCTTTAAAGTAAAACAATAAAAATTACATTTAAGTCATCAGAGTATTAGGATATATATTTGCAAATATACAATTGTAAAGTATAACCTTTTGCTCTCCATTCACATACTCTGTATCTTTTTTCTTCCCTTAACTTCATTTCTCCTCCTCATTTTCCTTCTAATCCACCGCTTCTTTATGAATATCATTTTATTTATCACTAGACTGAATCCAATAATGTATGTCGAATTACCAGGATATCTGTTTACTCGTATGATATTTTTTTAATTGTATTGAGTTTATTTGTTAAATTTTTAAATGTCTTTACGATTTTCTTGAATTATACGAGAAAATGGATCCGAAATTACGGTAGATTTGTCATCATTAGTACCATTTCATGATATATGTTTCCACCACTATTCCTTTTATTTCAGTGGCACCACAAATAAGAAATCTTACAGCAGAAGAAACAAATTCAACTTTTGTGAAACTTAGTTGGTTGTCTCCTTTGGACTTCAATCCACAATACATTCGGTATTATGTGGTGAGCTACGAGGTAAGAATGCAAAAAGTAACATACGTGAAGAAAACATATGGATAGTATAATAATTAGTGCAACCTTGACCATATAAACGGTTTCTTATTTAGTTATTTCCAGTCTGGGTTGGGGGAGGGAGGTAGAAACTCCATCACTGAAATCGTATGGAATGTTCCGAGTTATAGCTGAATTCTGATTATACAACTTTGTTTTAATTGAAATCATCTTTTTCTAGTGTCTTCAACATCTTGCTTGTTTGGAGCGAAGCCCATGTGGGTCGCCTGTTAGTGCGATTACAAACGACACTGAAATCGTTCTGACTGGGATGACTCCATTTGCTGAGTACAGTGTCAACGTAGCAGCCTTCACAGGCACCATTGGAATGGCCAAAGCATTCACTTTGTTTACACAAGCAGCAGGTACGTTACAACGAATTTGGTAAGATATTGTGCTATTTATGTGTTACAAAACTTGATATTTTAGGAACACGAGGGAATAATAACTAATGCCTTATCCTCTTGTTTATCGAGTAGTTTCGTTGGTTCGTTAGTGATTGCGGGCGCGTCAAGAGCTTATATTCATTTAGTCCGTGAGTGTAGTGTATTTTTTTCCCTCGTGAGATGGCGGTGATCTTTCCCCGCTGGATGGCGAGATCCGGCGCCGACCTACCGTCGGCTAGAGGGGCTTCCCCCTAACCAGGACTGTCCCACCAGCAAGCTCTAAGCTCCCGACCGGTCTCCCAGAATGTGTGGTAGTGTAGTGAATGTTAGTGTGAGTGTGTGTGTAAGGGGAGAGGATAGGACAAGGAAGAGGAAGGAAAGATCGCGCGCGGTCCGTGGCCCGTTTGTTAGGGTACTGCTCGGGCACTCGCGCTGATGTTTCGTATGGTATAAGGCAAGCTTTGCTCCGTGTGCAGCGTCTGAGGTCCCGCCCGCGCCCGTGGTCGTGGCAAAGCCGCCTTCGTCGCCGCGGTGGGGGGCGTGGGCGCGGGGCGCGACGTGGCTGGAGGTGCGGTGGCGGCCGCCGGGCGCGGGCGCGTGCGCGCGCGTGCGCGGGCCGCTGGCGGGCTACGCGCTGCGCGTGCTGCGCGCGGGCCGCGTGGTGCAGGAGGCGCTGGTGGACGCGGCGGCGCGCGCCGACCAGGCCACCGCCGCCAACGTCACCGACCTCGCGCCGGCCACCGAGTACGAGGTGCGCGTCGCCGTCGTCACCGCCGCCGCGGACGGACGCAAGCTCTTCTCCGACGTCTCCCTCGACGCGCGCGTGACCACGCTGCCGCTTGGTGAGCGTTCGCATGCACATCGCAACCCCTCCACAGTTAGAAGCCCTCCCCGCGTGGCCCCAAAGGCCGCGAGATGTCGCTTCTCGTTACCAATCCTTCTGCGCGTGCGCCCTTTCACGCATTTTAGCTTGCTGTAGCGGGATCAAACGTCAAGGTTCCAGAATGCAACGATTACAAGCGAGATATCTTTTCCAAGCTATCTAGTGTGTTGACCAATTAGGTTAGGAATTATTAGGAAGGACCAATTAGAAGAAAGATGTCGCAACTTGTCACTGATGCGGCTCTGACAACTGCGCTTTCAGCCGTTGCTTGTGGAAGCGCCTTGCATTACTACTAGTCCAACGCGGTACAGCAGCGTCTCAAGAACTCTCTGTGCTTTTATCCGAGTCCCATTTCTTTCCCGTATGGAAGAACGTACATCTTCTGTAAGCTACAAAAAACAAAATCTCTTGTTTTGACTTGAAAATAATGTATAAAATATGTAGGTATCTCAAACATGTGGATAAGTAAAAAAATACGGAAAGGTTCCTGATTGTTAAAGGAAGTAGCTTAATCGGTTATCTCATTTTTATTAGGAAGCCGAAGGCATTCGTATCAAAACATAGCCAACGCTTCAAGAAAAGACGTACTGACTGCCATCACATAGTGACAAGCGGCGACAGTTTCCGAGCCGCTGCTCTTCTTTCATTGGTTCATTCAGTCTTTGACTTCTGCGTCGACTGGTTGCGAAATAAACGGTAATTTCCCTTGCCCCTGGATTCCAGATACCCAAGCAGACTCTGATGCTGTTCCTGATTCCATGATGGATGCTTATATATACGGTGCCGCCGTGAAAGACATGATGAAAACGTCTCCCCCGAAATCGACTGTTTCTGCCTCCTCCACTGAGCTCCCCACTGCGGACGCTCCGCCTGCTAGTGTGGATGCGTAGAGGCAGCAGTCCCGACGCGCAGTTGGGACGGCGGTAAGAACCACGGAGATAGCGCCAACGAGAGGAATAAGAATGTGAGGAGGAGTGAGGGAATGGGAAGCAGAGAACGTGTGAAGGCAAGGACGATGACGACGGCTGTGGTAATGGCAATAGGGGCTCTGGGAGAAGGTGAAGGGGTGGCGAGAGCGAGGGCGAGGAGAGGGGGAGTGCGAGAGCGAGTGCCAGGGCTAGGTCTGAGGCGTGGCGAGGGCGGGAAGGGAGGACGGGGGCGATCGCGAGGGCGGGGGCGAGGCGGGGGCGAGGCGGGGGCCAGGCGGGGGCGAGGCGGGGGCGAGGCGGGGGCGAGGCGGGGGCGAGGCGGGGGTGGGGGTGGGGCTGGGGAGGGCGGGGCGGGGCGGGGAGGGGGCGGGAGTAGGGACGGGTGTGCGGAGGGGGACGACGACACAGGCGGGGGCGGGGGAGAGGGCGAGGGGGAGGGGGAGAATGAGGGAAAAGTTCAAGGTGACATTGAGATCCCCACACCGATCCAGTCCCGAACTTAATACTAGAAACTAGAAAACCAAAATATGAATGAGTGGCAATTGTTTGGCATATGAATGCAGTTGACTGGATGAAGTTGACTGTACATTATATCGCTTTGGGGAGAAACACTAAGATAATAAATTTACTTGCAGACTAATTAACAATTACTAATTTATATTAATTTCAAGAAATTTATAATTTAATATTTAAATGCTAACTATAGCTCAAAAAATTCATACTTAAGCAAAATGCTTCTTTATATGAGTTTACTTGTATAAGACTTCTAGTAATAGAATGCATACTAATAGATTCTGCTATTGTGCTGTCTATTTTTGTAATTTTCGGAGTGGACTTCAATGTAGTTGCATTAATTTTATTTATATTGTTTTCTGATCATTTTCAGAGAATCACTGGTCTGATACTTTGTGAAGTTCTTTGAAATTCGATTTTTTCAAGAAAAAGTTATTATGAATTTTTAACCTGGGTTATTGTTATCTATGATGCCTTTGTTTTGAAAAAATGTAAACTCTACTGTTCTAAATTATAAAAAAAATATTGTATTGAAAGAATTGGCGAAATGAAACTCATTTTACAAAATGATAGTTTCAAAAACAGAATATGTAGGAACAGCTTCTATTTATTTACTTTTATCTTTCTTTATGACTACTATCATTCCTCATATTTCTATAATGTGTATATATTTATAGTTTTTAATATTTTTGAGATATTTTGAATTAATTTGTACCGGATGTATCGAAAATTCCATCTTACTTTAAATACACGTTCTGATTAAAATGTATTTAATTAATTGTATTATACACGTTACTGGTACTCGTGATATTATATGCACTGTACTCGATAATCGGTCTGAAAATACGTGTGTTAACTGACATTGTAAAGATCCCCACAGGTCGTGTACAGGACATTTTACATGAATATTTGGCAATGTCAACGATTTCTGCTCAATGGACTCCGCGTCTCTTGACAATGGATTCCTTCGAATGAATATTGTTCAAGAGTGTTTAGATTTGTTTAGACGCAGTCCGATTAAATTTATCCGACGTTTCATAACAGTAGATGAAATATGGAAACGAATCATCATCATCAAATATGGAAACATCATCATCATCATCGTCACACGCCATACAGAGGGGGGCAGTCAAAACAGAAGGGGGCAGGAGAAAGAGGACCAAAGAAAGAGAAAACTGTTACCTCGACAGGAAAAGTCGTAACAACTACTTTTTGGGATTCTCATAGTAAGGTTCTCATAAAATACCTTTAAGAGAGAAGAACTATCACGAGGAATACTACGTTTCACTACTAGACTAGCTGAAGGACGCTAATAAATAATGTAGATATTGAATTAGAGAAATGGATGTTTTCAGAATCTTCAAAGTTCATTACGAAAAGAAGAGTTATCTTCCAACTCACAAAACAGGTTTGATTGGAAGGCACTTTTTCCGGAATTTTTTTTCTCTCGCATATTATTTAACTATTTCGGATGTTTTACACGCATTTTTCCCGCATCTGAGAATATTTTCAGAATACAGTTAAGTCATAAGTTTTGAATAAATAAAGCCACTACCCCAAAAATGTGATCGGAGAAGCCATTTAAATTTTTTCAACGAAAAATCTATTGTCAAGAAGCGACATACATTAAACACCCAACATTTATTAAATTCTCCAAGTAGTTTTGATTTTGCAGATTCTGATCATGCTCTGAGATTTTGGCTTATGCAACTAAAATTCTTAATGAATGTAGGCATTATAATAAAACAAAAAACAAAAAAACTCGATCTCTGTAAAAGGAAAATTCACTTTCGTACTCTCTGCTTGTATTTTACATTAAAATAAATAGAATATTTTCTGATTATTAAGGCAGCGAACAACACAGTCTCCTTACATTTTTTCCGAGCTTGTCTGATTTTCTTGTTATGGATCGTTCAAGAAACTTCGTCTATGATTCTGCCGATTCGCATAATAATAAACAAAAAGTCAAAATTAATTAAAGAAAATTCAAAATTCAATAAAAAATTTTAAATATAAATGTGGCTTTTGAAAATAAAAGATGCATTTTTTCATATTAACAAATGCTTAATGACATTGTATGGTGACAACACGTCTACATCAAACTCTTCAAGCCCATCAGATTTTCTGTAATCGGATTATCCATTGATGCTTGGACTTCTTCCCCCAAAACCCTTTCTGCCGCTCGGCGTCGCGTGTACTTCCTCGGGCCGCCCGCAGCGAGGCGGGGCGGGGCGAGGCGGGAGGCGGACGCGAGCGCGGGCGCGCGGCCGAGCTGCGAACTCCCGAGGCGCCTGGATACAAATGGCAGCGATCCCGTCAAAACCCATCGCCCGCGCGCCCCGCCCCCGCCCCCTCCGCAGCCCCGCCCCCGGCCCCGCTCCCGGCCCCGCCCCGCCCCCGGCCCCGCTCCAGTCACGTTACGGGCGGAGGCGGTGGAGTGCGCGCATGGTTAACCCCGTAATTATACAGGCAGTAAATTAGCGAAATGCTCGATATAACGTGATAGCGGATAGAGGAACGAGCAGAATTTACACCGCTTCACGCGCCAGACCTAGATATAGCTCTTCCTAACATCGAAAGTTGGAGGAAAACTGAGGGGCGCGGCGAGCGAGACGGAGAGGGCGAGGAGAGCGAGGGCGCGAGGAGGACGGAGCTAGAGGGCGCTCGTGCTCGCCGCCTCCTCCGCCTCCGTCGTATCTTCCCCCCTCCCCGTCCTCGCCCTTCCGCCCTGCCCCCCGCCCGCCCGCCCGCGCGGGAGTGCTCGCGCCGCCCCCCTCCACGCCGCCCAATTAATGTGGCTTATCTGCATACAGCAATGGAAGCTGCACCCGTGTAGCAATGCTGCTCTCCCTCTTATCCCCAGCTACCCCTTCTCATCGAGCAAGAGTTTCACCAAAGTAGCCCCCCGCCTCCCCTCTCCCGGCCTCCCCACCCGCCGTAACGTCCCTCCCCGCCTCTCCCCGCCCTCGCGCCCCGCGTCACCGCTCGCTCGTCCGCGTCGCACCCTCTCCCCGCACCCGCTCACCGCCCTCCACGCCGCCGCCTCTCTCCGGCCTTTATAACAATAAATATCTCCCGCCCAGCAGCGCGCTCTCCTCGACAGTTCGTATCACTTTGTCGGGAGAGAGGGACGGAGAGAGACGGCGCGAGAGAGGCGGCCGCGGCGGCGAGAAGGAGGGAGAGAGACGGAGGGTCCAACGGCGCACGAGCGGCGGCGGCGGTGGCGGTGCCGGGCCCTTCGCGTTCCAAAAGTAGGCCATTTGTATGCAAGCGAAGGCCTTTCCGTCTGAACATGGCAGGATCTGTCAGTCAAAATGGCTCCTCACTTTAGACTTGATTTTCCTCGCGGGGCCGTTGCCGCCGGGCCCCCGTATATACGAGGGCGGCGGCGGCGGCGGTGGCGGCGCTGGTAGAGGCGGAGGAGGCGGTGGCGGCGGTGCTGCTGCTGCGGACGAGGCGAGAATTAAAACGCGGAAGCACGCGCGCTCGCGCTGCCGTCGAGAGGAGGAGGAGGAGGCGGTGACGGCTGAGGCACTGACGGTTGTGATGGAAGTGGGCGGGACATGCGCCTGGTGCTAATGAACCAAGAGGCTTTCTGGACTGGAGCCTTCGTGGTGAAGATTGTAGGAATGTTGGAAGGAGGGCATTGGTAGTAAAGATGGTGTGTCTTGATGGTATGCGGTGATGTACAATGGTAATCGTGATGATGGTACGTCTTCTTGGTTGATTCCGTATTTCTGGTGAGGTTCGTTGCTTGCAGTGCGTGTGGAAGAGAGGAGATGGAGATTGATTCATGGAGCAGTGACTGTTGGAAAATACTGTTTCGGGACAACTTCACCGTTTCACAATCGGTGCCTCCACTACTTGCTTCCAGTACTTTCGCAAGAGAGAGCGAAGGCAGTGTAGGCGGTAATTGAAGTGGAAGTGGTGAGCTAGTGGTAAGGTGCTTTCCAGACTGGAGTATCCTTGATGGGGTTCCAGAAACGGACGAGGAATAGAGTTGATTTTTTGAGATGACGATATGTGGTCTGTATGTGGTAATGATATGTGTTGGTGGTACATGTTGGTGGTCGATTCGGTATTGCTGGTGAGAGATGTTGCAGTTTTTGTGGAGAAAGAGGAATGGAGATAGACTTTATGGACAGTGTGTTGAAGTGGTGAAGTCTATATTGAGACGTTCCCCATGATGTGGAGGGATGAGAGTGGAATAAGTGAAAGCGGAAGTGGATTACATGGAGAGCAGTGAATTAAGTTGCCTATCGCATTGGAGCGTCTTTGGCAGAGATTGCAATAGTATCAGAGATTTAGAGTTGATTCGTGTTGAAGGTGGTATTGACGATGAGTAGGAGAGGATGTACGTAATGGTGTCGGCTTCAGAATCGTTGATAATGTGTGTTGAAGTTCATGTGGGAAAAGAGAAAAAGGGCGAGCTTGTCACTGTTGCTGTCTTGAGGTTTCGGAATAATTACTGTCATTGAGTCATGAATGTATCGGTGTCAGCTCAGAGAAGTCAGAGGAAGTGCCAGCATTGATGTCGATGAAAACCGAATGAATAGTCTCGGCGATGATGCAGAAGTATTTGGGGATGAAGAACCTTGATGAAGGGGATAAGCAAAAAAGACACGTGTTTGCGATATTGGCGGTGCTGCATTTGCTACGTAAAGTGACATCTGCAGTCTTGGTACTGGGAAGGATTCTTGGGGACGCCTCAGAGATGAGTACGTGGTTTTGCTGTTGCTGTTGCTAAGCGTGTTTAAAACGCTGAGGGATAAGATAATGATATAGAGATACATGAGAAGAGATTGGACAAAGTTCCTGGAGGTATTTGCGGTTATTGACAAAGAATATATGGATACAAGAGCAAAAAACTCCCATCTTTGTAATGGAGTTTATTGACGGCGAAGGAGCGGATTAAAGGATATGGTGTTGCTGAGGAACACTTAATCTTTAATGACAATGAAAGGATTGAGTACAGGTCTTGGCTGAGGCAGAAGAAGTGATTGTTGTGTTAGGGTCAACCCACATTGATCTGCTGAGAGATGTAATTGGCATTTAATAAGAAATTAAAAATAATAAGCAACCAGTTGACCAACGTCATTATCTTTTATACTTTGTTTATTCATGAATATTCTATGGAAATCGCATTTTCAACCTTTAGGCGTAAGATCTATTAAAAAAGTCTATGCCATCGCATTTGCTTAGTATTAATATGCGGAAAATCTAATAAAGTCACTATTTGAAGTGGTCCCACCGTCATCGTTGTGAGATGACGAGTGGCATAGGAACAGTGGTGATCGTGCTGTGATTGGAGCGTCACCACAGATGGTAACAAGAGTCATGGGGAAGCGTGGATAGAGGCGAAGGCGTAGTCAAAGAGGGTAACGGTGGGGAAAGAGTCGGAGGCGAAGACGGAGATGGTTAAGATGTAGGCGAAGACGAGTCTAAGGCTTGGAGGAGAATGGTGGGTAGGCGGCAACGGACACACGCGAACACTGATGTGATGACGGACGTAAACGCTGGGCCGTAACCGGCGTTAGGATTGAAGATGGAGGCGGTAACGAAGGCGGAGTCAGAGTCGAAGGTGTAAGTGAATGCGTAGTTGGAGGAAAGATGATACATACGAATAGGTAGTAAATGGAGGCGGCAGCAAACGGGGAGATGAAGGCGACATTGTAGGCAAAGCTGATAACTACAGTTGCTTAGGCGAAGGTATGTGGACAAAGGATGTAAGTGTTCTCGACGTTGTGTCAGAAGTGGAGTCGGAGGTGAAGGGTAGGTGGACGCGGTAAAGAAGGCTTGGGCTGAGGTGAAGACGTAGGGGTGGCGATACCAAATGTTGCAAATGTTGCTACGGTCGCAGAGACGTAGGGGGATTCTTGGGAAAGTTTAGATGAACGGGAAGACCGTGGGGTTGATAGCCACGATAATGGCAGGACCGACCCAGAAATGTAGGCTTAGATGGTGCCAGAGACGGAGGCGGAGTTATCAACTGAAGCGAAGGATATGGCACAGGCACAAACGTGACGTAAGCAAAGGCGAACTTACAAACGGCAGTAGAGGAGGTGATACGGGCAATGGCGGTGATACAGGCAGAAGAGGTGGTAGTGGAGGCCGAAGCAGATACAAAGACGAGCGCAAAAGTGGAGGCACAGACGGAGGTAGTGGCGTAGTCGGTAGACGAATCCGTCGAGACGGCCTACGCGCCCCGCCCCGCCCCTCCCCGTTCGCTCGCCGCCGCCGCCGCCGCCGAGCCGCAGCTGCGGTTGTATCGAGCGGCCGGGAGCTGCTGGGACCCTCGCGGAGCGGAGCGGCGCGGCGCGGCGCGTCATTCTGCGACAAGATCGTCGCCCGAGATTCCGTCTTCATCTCCTCGCTCCCTCCCTCTCCCTCCACGCCTGGCCTGCGCGCGCCCAGCCCAGAGCGCACGCAGTGGCGGGAACGTCTCGCGTCCACACGTTCCTTCTTGCGTGTCTTTACAGCTGCTGCATTCTAGTGATAAAATTTATCGCTAGTTTTATTTTTCTGAATTTTAATTCACTATTTACGAAATTGTATTACAATCTCTGAAAAATGCTCTAATAATTTCCGAACTTAATTTTTGCATTTTCCGATGATGATTTTCAGTCTCAGTATCAGAAAATGTAAAAATTAAGTTCGGATATTTGTGTATATGTTAAGTATACATGTATAATTGTGTATATATTAAATACATACACGAATAAAAATAAATGAATTAATATTACACTTTTTCAGTCTCAATATCGGAAAATGTAAAAATTAAGTTCGGAAATTATTAGAGCATTTTGACAGGTTGTAATACAATTTCGGAAATAGTGAAATCAAATTCCCAAAAAAAAAACTATATATTTTTTCACTTTTCCAAGCATATAAGCATTTTTCACTTTCCCAAGCATATGTGAAAATAATATAAAATACAAATGGATCAGAAAAAACATAAATAAATACATAGAAATACAAAACTGTAGATGTTAGTTTGATGCATAACGGTGCACAAGATGTAGTATGATATTTAGAGGTCAAGGAAGAGTTTAATCTTGAGTAAAGGATAAGAAGAGTAACAGAGTGACAAGCTGACGGACCGACGAACTGACGGACTCAAAAATTGACGAAAGGCCGGAGGGAAGGGTTGGAGATGGGAAAATTATTGAACGAGACCGTCGGGCAGAGTGTGGTAACCAATCGAGTTTTATAATAAGATGTTACGATACGAAAATATCAATGTACGTACAATGTTTAATTTACTTTTATCCAGTTACAATAATTATCTTGTAAATTACCCGGTAACATTTGACTATTCATCCTGATAAAGGTGACAGATGGATGTTGATATTAGGCCATATAATGACCGAGTAGTTATTAGTAAACCATATTATTAGAATACTTGTGTTTTAATAATTGTTTTTCGAAACTGATCTCAATTTTATAAAATTTTGCTGAAGATAATCAAAATAGATATGTTTTCTACGTCAGTACAGAATAAAATCGTTAGGTAAACAAAAATAAAATAAATAAGTTTCCATAATTGATTAGATACAGTTATTGTGATAAGGTTTTTTGTTGCCTTTTTAAGTTATACCTTATCTGAATTCTAGAAAATTTTGCAAACTGACGATTCTCCAATTATTCTCCAATTTTGAGAACTGACGATTCTCCAATTAATTTCTCTTTTATTAGGGAGAAAAATAACTTTTTTATTTTACTCGTATATTATTACATTTATCATTTAATTAAAAATCTCAATATGTGAAGTTAAATACTAAAATGAATGTAAAAATGCCTTGAAATAGAATTTGTGATTCCCCTGTAATAGTGTACTGTGTAGACTTCATGCATGTGAACTGCTTCAATGCATATGGCCGCACATGCATAAGGACTGTTTCAATTACTGAATTATAAATGTTTGTGATTTGGCAGAAACCTAAATATAATAGAGAAGAATCTCTATTATATTGAACACAGTGTGTTTGTGCATCGCTCCAAACGTATAACTATGATGACTTGTAACGTAAACCTGTTGTTTTCTTAAGAGAGATTTAAAAAATCAGTTGTTTTTTTTTAAGATAAAAGTTATTATTTTTCTTGAAGAATAGTGTGTCATGACAATGTTTCATTGAAAAGAGACATACTCTATATTTACACAAAGCAAATAAATGCTATCTTTTGTATGTTTGAAAACATGTTAAAAAGAAGGTTTAAAAAACAAAACCAGGGCTGAATTTGGTATTAAGGAAACCCAGGTTTCGAGCGCGGCATTTCTCTCAGAAACAAGAAACCATAAAACAAGTTAATGTCGTATATTTGTAGAAAATGCTTGTTTACTTTATGAAAACACAAGTACTTATAAATAGAAACAACATAAATAAGTCCAAAAAAGCTTTTACCGGTTATAAAGGTACACAATTTTCAATTTATTTCCTTCTTCTCTGTTTCAAAACATAAGTTCCTCAAATAAACTACTTTATCATTTAATAATGTTTAGGACGAAGAAAAATAAAAGGCACTGTGTTGACAGTCAAATAAAAACACCTTAGAACAGTTATTAACGAAAATATTGTAGAACAAAAGAAAATTCCTTAACCCTCACTAAACATTTGAGTAAATAAATGGTTCATGTGCAGATATAATTTGCATTCAAAATATTCTTCAGAAGCATAAAATTCGGAAATCGTTGTTTTCTGAGTTTTAATAAAAGACAAATCCGACCCTGAAAGATCGGTTTCTAATTTTCCGGCAAATCTATTAAAATATTTATTCTGTTATGGAAGGAAAATATCATTTCATCTACTTAACCTCAGTAAGTAGAAGGACTCAGCCTTGCGGGTAGATTGTAATAATGCAAAAAGCAAACGTAGACTGAATGCCTCTTCCATATCAACTCCCTCGTCTTCTACAACGCTCAGCCGAAGACGCAAAAGATCGATATCTCTCGAAAGACAGTAAACTTACAAATTACAAGCGATTCCAAGAAGCAAATATTTTCTCCACAAGACACGCTCTATGGTTCTATTTACAGTCCCGAGCTTAAATATCGCTTCCTTAAAGACGAGCCCATCCATTCTCAGAAGAAAGTGATTCGCTGATAATGACGAAACATTTCCCTCAGATCAAAACACGCCGAGTTTTATGGAGCTGCGCGGCAGTCAGGGGTGGGTGGGAGGGAAAGGGGAAAGAGAAAGGGAGGGGAAGGCATGGCGCTTGGCGGGGGTGCGGGGGGCAGGGGCGGGGTGGGGCAGGGGCGAACTGCTGACGTATCCCTGGCTACCGGAAGCGGACCCGGGGCATGTCGTCGGGTCGTTTTATGTCAAACGGAAGACATCCCTCACCGTCTTTGAAATTCGAGAAGGTAAGGGACGACCGTCTTATACCCGTCCGCCACGCCGCTTTCTCTTCCTTCGACTCCTCTATTGAGAAAGCCCGCCACCCGGCCGGGCCGGGCCGGGCCCGACCCGAGCAGGGGTGGAAAGTAAGGATTCTCAATCCAAAACTTGGCAAGCGATCAAATGAAATGTTACAGGAAGAGAACCCGGGGACAGACTGAAGAAGCCCTTTGGAGGCCCGGTGACCGAGAGAGGGGGTGAGAGAGGTGGGGAGGGAGGGGATCGAACAAGACCCAGGGCTTGTCGGAACGACCTCGCGACGAAAACAAGGCATGATACGGCGAAGTCTGGCTACGCAACGGCCGCCTCGCCAGCCTTCGCTGCGTCCCGCGAGGAGCGCCCGGGTGAAATATCCTCCTGGAAGAATGGCCAATTAATTCCTACTGTTACAGAATGGAATTGCCTATAAGTCGTCGCTGAAGAAAGAATTCTTAATCCGGCCCGCAGTTTTATTGTACTTTTAGAACAAACACAATAAAGAATTTACTTCAACGCGCTGCCGCCCAGACCAGTCTCCCGCGCCCGCGCCGCGCCCTTCCCGAAAAAGTAAACATTTCATTCAAATGAAGTTGCCACATTAGTGCGGCGGTTCGCGGCGCTGGATAGAGGCGGCGGCGGCGGCGGAGGCCGCGCGGGTGGGCTATTAAAGAGATATACGCGGGTGCGGCGCGTTTTTCTGGGAGCCAAGCGATCCGGGAGAGCCTGCGATACATCAGGCGCCGGCAGCAGGCGGGCGGACGGGTGGGCGGGGTCGCAAGCGGGGAGGGACGGGGTGGGTCGGAGAGTGGTGGCCGTGAGGGTGGGGGAGGGACGGTGGTCTTGTGGTGGAGAAGGAGGCTGAGAGGTCAGGAGTGAAGTGAGGTAGGTTAGGTGTGATGTCGAAGCAGAGGCTGAATGTAATGGGATAGGTGGGGAGTGGCGACTACGAGGGTTAGGCGGGGAGTGGTGACTGCGAGGTGGGGACGGGTGGGTAGAGACGGAGGGGGGCGGAGTGGTAACTACGCTACTCTTAGGGGGAGATGAGGGCAACGGGAAGTGCGGGTTCAGGAGTGTATCAAAATAGATACGGCAAGCATGGTGTAAACGCTGTGGAGGAATGGAGTATCAGAGAGAAATGGGGTAGACGGAGAGTGGTGATGGAAAGAACGAGGTTAGTAACAGAGTAGAGATGCGGTGTCAGGTGTAGGGTGGGGATTGATAGCTTAGGATAGGATATGATGGTAAAATCAGGTGAAAACGAACGAGGATCTCAATGGGTTATAGGTCGGGGAGTGGTAGTTGTGAGGACAGGTACCAAAACTGTAGAAAGTGCGTGTGAGAGGGAAAGGAAAATGAGGATGATGGGAATAGAGGAAGGGAGACGAGTGGGTTGTGGTAGGCAAATGAGAGACAATGGTGTGGACAGAAGCTGTGGTGAAAGGCAGGGGAAATGGTGAGCCGAGGGGTAAATAGTATGCAGGGTGATAGCTTGATGACAGGGTGTTTGGGTCATGGCATGGGGATAGGGTAATGAACGGAATTGAAACGAGAGGCTTGTGTGAGATCCGATTGGTTTAAGAATTAACCGTCGAAGTCAATGGCGGGGATCGGAAGTATCTGCAGTGAAAGTGTCAAGGCTGTGGTCAAAGCGAGGAGTGGGGAACAGTGCAGCAGGTCAACGCAGGGAGCGGAATGGGCAGAGGGGCGACTCTGGGAGCTGGGCGGGGGGCTGGGCGGGGGGCTGGGCGGGGGGCTGGGCGGGGGGCTGGGCGGGGGGCTGGGCGGGGGGCTGGGCGGGGCTGGGGGCTGGGCGGGGGGCTGGGCGGGGAGCTGGGCAGGGGACTGGGCGGGGGGCTGGGCGGGGGGGGCTGGGCGGGGGGTCTGGGCAGGGGGGGGGGCAGAGAGGCGACCAGTTCTGACAAAGACGAAGGAAGGAACAGGAATGCCGTCGTGGCGGGACGGGAGGAGTAGCATGCAAGTGAGTTTGGGGCCAGGGCAGTGAAGCAGAGGGCGGTCCCTAGGGAATGCTACAGCTGGGAATGGTGTCGGTGACGATAACGGCGGCAGCGTTGGGTCGGGGCGGGGAGCTGGGCTGGGGGTCGGTCCGTGAGTGCGAATGCAAGGGCCATGACGGGGTCGCATGGAATGGGCGAAGCGGGGCGGGGGCGGGGGCGGGGGCGGGGGCGGGGGCGGGGCGGCGAGGAGGCCGTGCTGGTGCCGCTTGCCGGCGGGATGCCAGTGAGACCTCCCCCGCACTGCATTAATGAAGGGTTCGCTGCAAGAACCGGTCACATCCTTTTTCTCTGAGAAATTTACTTCCTTTACAGTAAGGCTGTAAATAAGGCTAATAAACCGAAGGGGCTATCCGTACAAAAGTAACAAAACCGCAAGTTAGTTACTCTAAAATTTCCAAGTCAACCTAGAGTGGCCATCGCAATCTGATTGGATCGTGAAACGAATGATGACCATTATTTTATTATTTACACTTTAGAGTGTGCATTGACAAACATTTCTACATAAATTAAGTACATTATAATACAAATATTACATTTACTTTTGAAAAATAATATACCAAACGATTCGCGATAAAAATCAAGTAAATGATGATCCAGATATGTCCGACAGTGAACGGAGAGCAGGTCCGTATTCTGCCAACAATTTCTAAATGAACAGTGGAATATAATCCACTGATCAAACGAATCTTGAGAAGATCGACGGAGGAACGGTGGCATCAGATCTAATCAGGGAAGGAAAAATAGAAACATGAGAAAAAAATAAATGCACAGTTTATAGTCAAATTAGGAAAACTCAGTTTGGAAAATACCCATTAATATTATCTTGAAATATATATTGAATGCTGGTCATTAATTTCAATATTGTAAATATAATTTACATTAAACGACTAGCTAAAATCATTAATTTAATTTTAACTCAAATGAATGTATTGTTAATGTTTCATATTTTTACATATAAACATATTATTTTTACTGTAAATTTAGGTAATTCTATATTACAGCTTTACAATTACACTTCTAGGATTAGTGTCCCAGAATGATAAATAAATGTTTGATATAAATTTATAGGTATTTTTGAAAACGTTATAACTATACGTCAATGCAAATAATGCTTGAATGCGTTTGCTTGAAATGTACTGTGAAGAAATCAGAGAGATAATTAATGAAGGAGTAAATTAGTGAGAGATAAACGAGTTTGTGTATCAAAACCACGGTGTAACCAAAACATTAAGGAACGAACCTCACTCACGGGATAGTAAAATTATCATTTTTTTACACTCCACGCACAAATGTGAGTCTGTCGTCGAAATCTGACACGATAAAAATCCGTCGACTCGTGATGTTCTTCAAGATACGTGCTCGTGGTTGACCTTATTCTGAAGTTCTCTACACCTAACCTGTTCCAAATACAAGCCTGTAAAAGAAGGTGAAGATAAAAGCAAGCTCCCCCCAAAAAATGCACTAGGAGGAGTCTGGAGGGCGACATGATGCACAGACATAGCTGCCAAACTGAGAACTTTAGGCGCGGTAAATCCGGATAGGAAAAGTTCACATCTATGGGTGCCTTCGCCGCATGGTTAAACTGGAGACGCGAAATCATGAACGAGTAAAACTCTCGCATATGTATAATGTGTACGGGGCAGTTTACAATATTTGAATGAGGTAGGGAAAATGGAAGGCCACCGAGTAAATCTGCAACGCATTCCCTTCGCACGCCACTAACTCCATATGGGATATGGGATGACTGGGATTTGAACCCGGACCTGAAAAGGGTCCTGGCCGCAACTCCCAGTTGCCACTCACTAAGTGGCCAAAGTGCATGCTTACGAACATGGAGGAGTTTCTCGTGCAAGCACATTCAGCACCATCGCCATTAATGTCACCACCGCCACTTCCACTGCAAGTATCTCCGAGCCCCCACAACAGCCACTCGTTTACCACTTACGTCATTACTTTATAGCAAGATAACTACCACCACCACTACCATCACCACTACTAGAATCACCACGACTCTCATCAGCCTCAAAATCACGAACACAACTATCACAACGACTCTATCGACAACAGCACAGCACCCTCATCAGCATCCTCCACCTCGCTTATATCGTCACCGACACATCTACTTGCACCACCATTTCCATTACTTTCCTCACCATTATCGCCTCTTCCATCATTCCTACCACCATCGCCGTCATCACCACTGTCGCCACCACAGCTAAAGCCGCCCACACGGTCTCACCATTACTACCACCACAATCATCAATATCACCATCACCACCACACCATCATAATTACCCTCGCCTCCCCTACAACATCATGATTCTTGACTATCACCACAGTAACCAAATCTCAGCGATGGGAGAGCAAGTCACAAGATTCATGGCCACCGCCACCAAGACAGCTATGGGCACCGTCTCCGCTGCTGCGGTCGCTTACGCCGCCCCCACCACCTCCACTTCTTCGGCCCGGTCACCACTACCACAACAGCCAATACCCTCTCCATACCTTCATCATAACTACTATCACCACCACTACCATCACGACCAACAACACCGACCCAACATCACCTCCAGCACTTTCTACCGGAAGAGATGGCGAAGGGCATCAATTGATGTCACTGCAGCCCCTCTGGCCGGGAGGTCCAAGGTTCGAGTCCCGACGGTGACAGGATTTTCGACACTAGCTTGTCAGCTAGGTCAAATTCAGTCACTGTCTGGAGGAGAGTTCTAGCGGCCGGCTGCTCTGATCCGTAAATTTTCGTAGTTTCCGTGGTTTCTCCGATCAAAACTAGGCGAATGCCGGATCAGTACCCAAACAAACGGGCCACGGACCGCGCGCGATATTTCCTACCTCTTTCTTGGCCTGTCTTTACCCCTTACACACACTTACACTAACATGCAGTACACTACCATACACACCGGGAGACCGCTCGAGAGCTTAGAGCTTGTCCTGACTGGGGCGGTGCCCCTCTTGTGGGAGATACCCGTCTCCACGGCTACCGAAGATAGTCTCTACCGCCGCCGCCACTACCATCACCCTTACCACTATCCCTTCCTTTACTCGACGCCTCCCTCACCTGGCTCGGGGGCCACATCGCGGCCGCGTGGTCGCCTCAGCTCGTTAAACTAATTTAGCCCGCAATAATTGCGGCGTGGCCCCACGCCCGGGGACACATTCAGAAGCATAACTCGCATGTGAAAGTTAACTTACGCGCAACAATGAACACGGCCTCCTGGAGCCCCCCCGGCGATAAGAAGAAAAGATGGCGGGAATTAGTTCCACTAGAAAAAGGGAACTTCTCGAAAATTTAATATATTAAACGCAGGAGGCGGCTCGGTCGTCGCGCTGTAAGTCAAACTCCGAGCCAAGAGGCCTTGCTTTTACGTGGAGCGCAGGGGAGGCGTTGGTGGCGGCGGAAGCACTTGGGAGTGTTCAGAAATGGCTTACTGGAGCACAGATGGCTAAGACTGCATACTCACTACTCTGACGTTACGTGAGATGGTGTGTGATTACATCAAGTACATGATTTATATGGCTTGATGGTCAGATGTTTTGGAAATGTACTATTTCGTCAGTTCATGTGAAGTCAATTAAAAGTAGAGGTTGTTTGTTTGAGCAACTACTACTACGGTTTTGAAAGCTTAAGCCTGTTTTGACGTTTGAAAACCCACTTTATATAACACTATGTATAAGAGATGGGTGTTAGCTGGCCTGGAGGCAGAGGAATAAATGATCGCATCAATTGTTGTAGAAAGCTTCTCGACAAGGATGTGAGTAGGTTCTCGTACATGGGGATCGACATTTGGCGAGTTTGATAGTAAATTAAATACCATAACTGATAGAAAATGAAGAGTGGTTTGTCGTAATATCGAATATACTAATATTTCTCTTCCCTTGTCGTAAAAACCTAGAACAGGGATGTTCAACTTACAAGGCCTTAAAGACCACAACTGAAACCTTAAATATTGAGGGCCATGTTTTCATTACTCAGACGATTCACCCCTGACTTCCCAGTATTGTTGTGCTCTGCAGTTTGCCCGGAAACTTTGAAACGGGATGTCGGGTGGGGATTAGAATGGAACCATGTGTAATGGATCATTACAAGTAACGAGGATTTAAACAATGTAATTCGTAAACGAAAGAATATACGATGATAGCAACAATGAAGTCAGGAATGAAAGTAAAGACTTGAACATTGAAACAGTAATATAAGAAAATGTGCATGTAAACAACAACAGGTAAAATAAACAATACTGTAACAGATTTAAGTAACATAATGGACAAGTGAGAAAATTCCGTGAGGGAATGAAAATAATTTAATAAAATTATTTCGACAAGAACGAAGAAATAGAAATATGAAACTCGTAACACAAGTGACCAATGGGAATTTAGAAAATATACGAGTTATCAAATGAAATGCGCAGTAAAATCGTATTGGGGTGCAAGTGCGCAATATTCTAAAAACAGTCGACAGGCGCGCAGGATGAACGAACAAGGAGACGAGGCGTAGATCCGGTGATGGTCGGAGGTAGAAACGAAGTAGGGTGATTTTTTCGTTATTGATGAAGTGAAGTCGGGACTTAGAACTTTTACGCGATAGTCGTCAACGCAGATGCGTAATAAATTAGGAAGAACGTTTGACTAAAGTGATTAGGGAATTTTCGGACATAAATTTCGAAATATGAGTGCGCGTGTAAAACACAGACATTTTGTGTTGATTAAATAGCAAGATGGAGATGGAACGAATCTGGAGCGACCGTCAAGTGTGCTGATCTGCTCCAACAGGAAAGTAAACAATGGAAAATCCAGTCAAAAAAAATGAAATAATGTCGAAAGATGAAGTCCTGTTTAATTTTATGAATTAAGTTAATACTTTGAAAGAAGTCAATAGCCATGCTTTCATTCAGACAGGGAGATAGAAATATACAAGATGCAAAACAACAATGAGAGATTAAGAGTAATGTTTTGTTAATGTGGTGTGGATTTTGTGTAACAACTGCTATATACTCTATCCGTATAAATATTTTCAGAATAAAAGGCGAAAGATTAATGCGAATGTTCGGAGACTTGAGTGCGAGTAGAATATAATAGCAAATGTTATTTACAATGTAAATATCATTATTTATGAGATTAGAGAGAAGTTTTTCAGATCGCATATTAGAAATTATAAATAATCGCGTACGTAAAAGTGCACTGTCGAGATCCTGTACAGTCAGCCTATCAGATCTGCAAACTAAAATTATCATTTCGACATACCTAATGAGGTGAAAAGGGGAAGGACAGGCAGGTTGATGTATTATATTCAGTTTGAATATAAATAGGTCGAAGTTAGATACGGTTCATATTCGTGACATCAGGCTGTACCATGCAGAACGCAGTGAAACTCATTAGGACGATTTTGAATTTCTGAATTTGCTAGAAAAAATTCTTAAACTTAAACTTTACCTATTTTTACATTAACGGGGTGATGACTCTAGTGGGACGCATGCGTTAGTCGCACAGTGTTGCCGCCCGACATGGATGCGAGAGACTTTCACTATTGACTAATAACTTTTCGCGGGTCATAATAAATGGCACCACGGGTTGCCCATTGGTCTAGAAGGTCACCAAGTAAACCAAAATACAAACGAAACCAAAAGACTGTTCGTATTTGAGAAAATAAATTTCGTATACTGGATGCAAGCTCAAAGCAACGCTACCATTGTATATTAAAGAAGAAGTGTGCAGTAGTTAAGACTGCTGTAGATGATGGCAGTGCTGGTTTGCCATGGAAAGCTACCATGCGCATGAGCGAACCTGGCGTCAGACACCGTGCAACAATCTATATCCGGCCATGAGCAATGGGTTTGTAAGAATAGAGGCGAGGTATAGCTACGATACCTGCCTTTAAAAATATAAAGGAAAAGATAAATAGAAGCTGGTACTTGTATTTATGTAAGGAATTGGCTTTTATAATTGTGAGTACTTTTGTTTTTGGTTTTGTGTTCTAAAAACTAATTAAAATCTAGCTAATCCCATGCATACATTTTATCTTTTCGCTATGTTTTCTTAATTTCAGTAATATGGATAACAGTAAAGAAAGTGTTTTGATTTAGTCAATAGTCAGCAGTATTGTTTCCTTATGGATTGTAATGAATTATGACCAAGTAGTACAAGACAAGTTTCTGCGCCAACTCACAGAATTTTCAATTATGTTATATTAACACAGTGTCAGCATTGTAAAAATATAAAGTGCATTTGAATGCCATGAAAAAAACAATTTTCGTTTGCTAACTTGTTTCATCTTCAAATAGCGCATTTTGAATGACTCAATCCATGTGCTTTGAAAATCTTGGAAGTCTATATTGCGGACTAACTATATCGGAGAATTATCAGTTAGGAAAATTCCTGATCTAATGATGGCCAACGTGTTTGAATTGTTGCTCTACCCCACTGGAAACTTAGAAGAACGAGTTTGTTATTAACAGAATAAATAAAGTGAGTTTAATATTCTCCCTAAAAAAAAGAATGTCGAAAAAGGTTCAGAATAAAACTAGTAATGAAGACATGTAGCATAGTTCTCCATTTAGATTATTGAAATTCCTAAATGACGTTGATTTTGTTGGTTTTTATGTTGTAACAGTAAAAGGGATTCGTCTGGTTTGCCTTTGCCGAAACTTATTTTAATAACCATATGTGTATTGATTTAATATATGTACTCTAACAAAATAATTCTGGAATCGAGGCAAATGAAATAAATGATGGGTACTTGCAAAACATTTCCTGAAGTAATATATGTTTAAATATTCTTTCTCCTACCGAATGTTAACTCTTAATACAAAGATAAATATATTGAAAATTAAGTATTTCAGGAATCTGTATACTCAACTGCGAACTTCGGGGTTAAATTTAATCATTTGATACTTGATGCGAACATGATCAAATTGCCGCATATTTCTTTCTACTTTCTATCTCGATTTGTCCTACTTCTCTCTTGTATTGTTTCATATACTGTGCAATCATTAATTCGATTGCGTTCATCATTACCCGTATTAACTTTTCCATGCATTCTCTACTGATGTGTAGCGACAAAGGAAAAACGCGATTTCCCAGGAAATAAGCAATCTTCATGTCTGGGATCCAAGCTGCTCTTAACTCAGGGATGCAAGAGTGGGGCAGGCCCAGTGACCGTGGTCACTTTTTAAACATAATGAGTTTTTCCTAAGATATTCACGGCGCACTCATATTCTCTCTCCCGTTCTTTTGACCTCTTCCTTCGATTAATGTCATGGCTTTCATCCCTTAAATCCTTTGGAAGATATGGTCATAGTATTTTTAAAAAGTCCTCAATCATTTTATGAAAAATCTGGGATCGTCACTTTCATTTTTAGATATTCTCCGTCAAACAAAAGCAATGGTAGTTTGTGACTAAGAAACGTATATATTATCCACTTTAATTACCGTAAGTCCAACTTTCCGAATGCGAGTTTCAAAATAATTATTAGAAGGCAAGTGTTTTGTAATAGTGCTGTTCAAATACAAGAATTTGGGACAGACTACCAGAGGTGGTCTGCTACAGTTCCCCGCATGCCACTCGTCATGCACTAGACTCCAGCCGATCGCTCCAGAGCACCTCCTCACTCGTCACGTTGACTCGAAAAGCGGCGGCGCAAACCTTTTGCTCGCAGAGAAGCGTTGGGCCGGGGCACTCCATATAAGCCGTACACTTCCGTAGCCTGATCTGTATTCCATGGCCCACAATTAACATCATATCATTAACTTCGTAATAAGTCCTATTTTACAAGTACACGAACGCGATAGCATAAACGCATAATTACTAACGAGCACATCATGATTTTTCAGATACGATATAATTTTTATGATCGCCTTTCTAGAAGTTTGACTTATTCACTTGTAGTATTTAGGGACTTATTTTGACTTCGACAGTAACTAAGAAGTACATGACCTTCTGCATTTGCGCAATCAATTTCAATCAGACTCAATGAAGATGAATGAAGAAATTATTGAGTTTATAGGAATTGAATCCGCTAAGGATATGGAGGATTTACTGCCGATTAAATCCAAAGAAAGTTATAATAAAGAATACAACATATTTAAATATTTCAGGAAAGAAAAACTAAAAGTTAGAGTGCCGCAGGGCTTTCCAATTCCTCGCTCTTACTCGCTCTAGTGTTTCAGCCTCAAGCGCCGTTAAGACAGACCGTCTTGAGCATGTGGTGAGCTAATTCACTGGCTTGTGGAATGGTCGTATTAGGTTTGCTTCTTCCCTTGAGCAAGGGATAGATGATAAGTGATAAGCCTTAGCGTTCCAGAAAGATCGTCTTAGCTACGTAAGCAACAAGCGCAAGGACGCATTGAGGCTAAATTTTCTTTATTATATTTACATTTACTAATACAGATATATCGGAATAAGTTATAAACTCCTAGGGTTTGTGAAATCAAAGATTATCATTTTTGGTCAATGAATATGTGGTGTTAAATTTCATATAACGAAGGTACACATGTGAAATAGGCTCCTGAGTGTTAAGCAACTCATTATGCATTGGTGTTTGGCAGGTCATGTTCTGACGTAGTCTAACATTCTAACTAACCTAGAATTCTCCTCCAGACAGCGACTGAATTCGACCTAGCTGAAAAGCTAGTGTAGAAAATCCTGGCGCCGTCGGGACTCGAACCCAGGACCTCCCGGTCAAAGGAACTGCAGTGACATCAGTTGGTGCCCTGAGCCGCCTCTCCCTGTTCGTAGTCTAAGAGAAATCGTCTTTTGAGGAACTGCAGTGCAGGACATATGTAACAATCAAGGGAAAATGTCACATGTGTAAGTTCGTTACATGAAATTTCTCACCACAGATAAAGACAGATTTTATCTTCTCCCTTACAAAATATTGATTTACCTAAAACACGTTTTGAGATTGGTTTTGACTTTTGGGACAGAGTTTCACCTGCATACCGACGGTATTTCGAGTTGTAATAATGTATTGTCCATTATTGATTTAAAATGTTGTAAGTCCCAAAATAAAAAAATAAAAAATATTTCACTCAAAAATCCGAAAAGAGAAAGGAGTATTCATGGATTTAAATATTTACTATCCGTTGAGTTACATTTTCTTTGCTGTAGTAAAATGCGTGATGGAAATTTTGCCTGGCGCCAAATTCTAAAACCTACTATCTGTTGCAGAACATATTTTCATTCTACACAACAGAGAAAAGAAGAGTAATGATAAAAGAAAAAATGTAAAGCTTACTAATCCTGGGGAATAACATGCTCATGCACTTTATAATGTTCTGAGTTTCTCTATGCATTGTGAAAGATGGCTAAGAAGCTCTTCATTTGACTGGGGTAAACTAGAGCCCTCTATTGTAGATCACTATAGAACAAAGATCATATTTTAGTATTACCTACGATAACACAGTGAGACATTTTACACCAAGTTAGTTTATCTCTGTAGATCCCATGCGCCTTCACACGTGTGATTTTGTTTATGTGCCTACTGACGAATTAATATGATATATAATATTGGCATAATCCACGGTCATTTTTCTATAAAAATGTGAGCACTGTGGAAGTACGCTCGTAAAAAATCTTTTGTATTATCCATGCAGGTTTTCGTAACGCCCGAGCACCTCAGTCCTCGCACAGCACGACTCAGCCTGGACAGGTCAAAATCCTTAGTCTTCCACGAAACGACGCATCTAGATAATCAGAGCTGAGAAACGCTTCTTTGGAGTAAATTCAATTAGCACTATTGATCACAGTGCTATGTTTAACTTTCTGAAGTTTACAACGATATTTACATCCATCTTGACTTTCCGATTCATATTTTCGGATTTTACTTTAATTGATCTGTTATTTTTCAAATCATATCTCAAATAAACGAATTTATTAATTATTTTTCTTCCAATTGCTTTTCATTATTTGATCATCTGTTTCTTTATTTAGGCAATATATGTGCTGTGATATTCCTTTATGTGCTGTTATATGCGGTACAGAACTGGGGAATCCGTATTAAACTCTTTCAGAAACGAACGACCAAGTTTATTGTTGGCAACAAATACAAAATTTGAATATTAAATCTACTCTGGATTGGGAAACATTACAGAAAAGACGAAGAAAGCTACAATTTCTGGCAAATGCATAGAGGTATTTTGAAGAAGGCAAAGATAAGGAAGAAATTCGAAGTAGGGTAGGAAAGACGATTGGCAAACACTACAAGTATCAATTTCGAAAGAAATAGCAACAGATGTAGGAAAGTTTTCATTTGTAACCAGAAAGATATTAGATTGAAATAGCTTACTGAGATTCAATACCCTTTTAACGTCTATTAAACAAACAAGTTCAACTATTCAACAGCACATACCTTCTCGCACATACTTGCGATAAATTCTAAATTAAGAAATTTCGACAATTCAGAGTGTTCAACGAAAATGAGGAAATCTTTCTCGCTGAATTCTTTTAAGTGACCATTGTTCTATACGTAGAAAATATTTGAAACAAAAATTTGGAGCGTTTTTTTTAAAAATGCTTTTTTTTTCGTAAATTGCGTTAATTTCAAGTGAAAATTACCAGAAAACTATTGTTTTTTTTAAAAAAAGCTGTACGTAACCTTTTTTAAAGAGCTGCTTTATTGAAAAAAACTTTGTCTAAGGCAAAAATATCTCTTCAATTTTATTGTTTTGAAATGATAACTATTTGCAATTTTCGGAAATACAGATTTCGCCTAAAATGGGACCAGTCCCACATTTTTTACTGTCTTTTGATGCATATGAGGAGAACGTTTTTAAAAATGGTGCCATAAAAGAGAACAATGTTTAAAAAAATTACAAATTGCCTATATTTTGCACAAAATTACGCAAAAAGTTCTCATATTTTCGAAGAATTGTACTACATAACTTTTTTTCAAGATCTGTCTTTAGGGAACAGATTTCATTAAGGAATAAATTTCTGGCTTTTTTATTATTATAATTATAGAAATATGCCCCTAAAAATTGCGCTTTTACAATTTTCGAAAAATTTGGGATTTTAACGAATATGAAACCTGCACCATTCGCTTAAGCGTCTTTTATGCTATCTGAGGACGAAGTTTATTAAGAAAGTTTGTAGCTATTTTTGAGAAAATATTAACAATGTTTTTCAGGCTTCATGTAAAGTACTCTCTAAAATCAAAATATCCATTTGAAACTCCCAAAGACACAAGTTCGTTTAGATCGATTGGAGAACATCAATTTTGGAGAATACCACTGAACGATTTTCTAAAAATAGGGTTGACCACAGACGGCCGGCCGGCAAGACGGACAGATAGACAGACGAACAGACAGACTGACAGAGAGACGGACGGACGGAAGGTCAGACAAATAGACAGAGGTTTGCCGTCAATAGATTTTTCAGTGTCAAGAGTCCACAAAACATGAATTAGGGCTACACCACGTGTTAGAGGAAGTAATTTACTATATGTAGTAACAGGGTTTATTCACTTTTTCGTTGCCTGGACCCGACAATAAGAGTTTTTTCACTGAAAATTCCCCGTTTTCCGGCGTACGATTACATAACTTTCTCTTCTTATGAAATAAAAGAGAGAAAGTAAAAGTTAAATTAATAATGATATTAGGTAGTATTTAAAAGTAATCTTTAAAATATAAATAAATAATTTAGTTATCTTTGGTAATATTATTCTAGTATACTATCATAAATATTGACAGAAGGAAAGTATAACATATTTTTATAGCATATTTTTTATTGTTTAGGTATTTATTGAATAATTGAATCATTTAGATTCAACATTTTTTGTATCAAAACGTCGAGTTCTTATTGTATTATTCTTGACTGTGTTATATTTCCAATATTTTTTGAATATTATTGCAGTTGTAACTTGCTACAGGGCAACAGTTAACTGGAAGCAATAAAATAACAACAACAATAATAATAATAATAACAATAATAATCTTACCAAATAATTATTATTCTATTATTATTGGACTACAAGAAAATCGAATTCCGTCACTTTTTCGGAAATGAATGGTGAGACCTGGAAGTTCTGGCATTTATTTAATACAAAGAGATATTTAATTTTAAAATATAGGCATGCAAAAAATCATTCTGACTAAAATAAGGGTGTAAAAGGCGTGTAAGCAAAGGAAAACTACCATTTAATAGGAATTATTGTAAAAAATTCACATTACGAAATACTACAAAAATACACAATACTAAATTTTGGTATGTTGTCTACGAATTTGTTTCACTCGCGATGATGTTCTTTTGTTAAATTTATTATTATCCTTGATCGGCAATTATTGCTTTAAAAAGGTTTTTGACAATTTTTACATCCGTAACAATTTCATAACTTTTCGAGGGTCTTCCAAGGAGGGACCTCTCATTAACAGCTTGTTACTTTAACACTATAAAAATACACAACAATGAATATTTACAAGAAAAGTGTCCACATTCTGGTATAATTATTTTTTAATGTAAAATAGACTGGAAATTTACCTTGTTCAGAATTGAAAAAAAGTGTGCGAGGAAGCAGCTTGTAGTAATAATTAGTCTGATGTGATTGCAAATTATGGAGGATGAAGATCTTTAGTATGTCGAATATTAATTCTGGGAAACGGATTCGACGTTTTGCCAGATGATGCTTCTACGAAATACTATTATCATCTCTATTTTGAGTCCTGGAATGGTATAAGTGAAAACGCTATTATTGTTTTCTATGAACTGGTGTAATTAGCAGTCCTGAGAAGGGTCGTATTGTACAGCGAGCTCTGGCGTCGAAAGTGATCGGATATCATATTAAAAGAAAGGATGGGATTCCTTGTGAGCGAAGAATGTCGGCATCCATGAAATAAACTTAAAAATCTTGACTTGCATCATTTCGCTGACTCATATCAATTTTAATACTTCATGACCCTGAACTCCAATTTAACACATCTCGCTAGATATCGTGTCTTCTCTTGCAGATGAGGACCATAGTGCTTTTAAGTTGTCCGGATTTGCAGGTATGTTTCAGGCTTTATAGAGATAGAAAGTAATGACGGACAAGGAAGAAAAATTAAAAATTAAGTTAATTACTAAAAGTAGGCATCAGAAGCTGAAATACGCAAAAAGGTCAAAATGGAAGTCTTCTTAAACAACTCCATAAGTACAGATCACTGCTACTGATATTGTCAAGAATCTTGCAATTTTTCAATAATAATAGTAATAATAATAATAATAATAATAATAATAATAATAATAATAATAATAATAATAAAAATTCCAACCTTCCGGCCTGTATATGTTTTTAAAGGAAAATTACAGTAAACTGGATTTCTCACAAACTGGATAAAACGTTCAACGATATTTATCTTAATATATCATTACAATAAGCGATTTGCTGTCACACTGGGACGGACAACCTTATTTGATTCTCTAATCTTGTATGAAAATGAGGGACTTTATATTACCTATTTCATAAGCACTATGACTCGGTAAACAACAGTGATTTTAAATAATTTTCAGCGTGTGTAACGTTTCTGAAATGTCGTGTCATCCCGTGAAATCCCCTTCCGGCCGAAGGGTGGAGGTACGAAACGTCCCAGCGCGACGCGGCGTGGCAGGGCGCGGGGCGGGGCGGGGCGGCGCGGGGCGGGACGGGGCGCGTGGCTCGTCGAGCGACGCACCCGAGGCGGAGCGTTCCGGGAAGCTCCGGCGGCGTCGGCGTCGGCGTCGGGGTATTTGTCAGGGCGTCGGGGCGCCGACGACTTGCCTAATAGCTCTCTCCGTTTACATAACCTCCCGTCTGTGGGGCGAGCGCTACGGCGCCAGCGCCGGCGTCGGCGATATCAGCGGCGTGTATTCACCGTAGCAGTCAGTCAATCCGTCGCAAATCCCGGGCCGCCGCCGGCGCCACCGCCGCCGCCGTCGCCGCCACCCCCGCCGCCGCCGCGCCGCCTCCCGAGTGCTTTATATGCGGATATCTACTTTACGAGCAACCTGTTGCATGCGCCCCGCCCCGCCGCGCCCTGCCCCGCCCGCGCTCGCCTCCACCGCCGCTTCAACAAGCTCGCAGCCCGCTGCCGCGTTTCGTTCTGTCTCCCGCCCCCGTCGACACGGCGGGTGGGGGCGGGGCGGCGAGCGCGCCCCCGCCGGGCGGCGAGAGGATTTTTTTCTCCCCCCAGCGTTTTTGCCACTTTGCCCCGGCGCGGCGCGGAGCGGTGTGATGCGGAAATTGAGTGCAATGTCATCGTGGGAAACTTTGTCTCCCGGCGCCGCCGCATCCGTTGAGGGGAACTAGGCCGCCCCACGCCCCCGCCCCCGCCCCCGCCCCGCCCGGCGAATAATGTACACGCGTGGGAGGAGATGGATTTGCGGGGAAATGCGCGGTGAGAGCTGGTCGGCGGTTGACACGGTGGCTGATCCTGAGGTGTTTCCAGTACGGGCAAAGCCAGGCGATTGTTAGCGACGGTTTGATTGTCTCTTGATGATTCTTTTGTTATCGTTCTCTGATGATTCTGATGACTCCTTTGAATCGGGAGGAATGACTTATAATTTAAGACAATTATTAATGTAATTTGAACTGCTTATGGCTTGTCTTTTAAAGTTTTTTCTCGCACATCTTTCAGAGAATTGTTCTATTTACACATGATGCTTAACAGAGGATTTTCTCGTCGTGTATTGTCGAGCCAGCAGATGGTGAGCGCTGGTTGGCGGTTGACACGGTGGCTGATCCTGAGGTGTTTCCAGTACGGGCGAAGCCAGGCGATTGTTAGCGACGGTTTGATTGTCTCTTGATGATTCTTTTGTTATCGTTCTCTGATGATTCGTTTCCTGATTTAAGTAACTCCTTTGATTCGCTGTGAATTACAATTTAAGACAATATATTAATGTAATTTGAACTGCGTATATCCTGACTTTTAAAGTTTTTTCTCGCGTATCTTTCAGTGAATTGTGCTATTTACATCTGATGCTTAACAAAATATTTTCTCTTGATATTGATTCTTTCGAGCCAGGAGATGGTGAACGCTGCTTAGCGGTAGGCAGTTCGACGAGTTAAACAGAGTTGGAATTTCACGTGTTTATTAGTAACGGTTTCATGTTCTCATGATGATTTTTTTATGATGACTGGTTAAGTTAAGAAGTTTAAGAAACTTAATTTAACCACACAAATTATTAAATTGAAATGAAAATACGAAATCAAGCGGAATTTCAACTGTTATCACCGTCGTTCTTTCTCACTACGTTACTGCCAGTTGTTTAAAATTGGTCTGGATTGGATTTTCCTGCTCGTGCTGTGTGTCTTTATTTACGATATAATAATATAAGTTTGATTTATTGATACAGAAGTGAGAAGTTTTGTGTTTGAGAGTGTAGTACATGAGTTATTTTTCTTCTGTGCACGTTGGCTCATTGCTGAATGAAGTAGAAAGGAGTTGTAAGGGAAGGTACTTGATGTACAATATTTGTTCTGCTTAACTGCGAACAATAATTAAAACCCCACATAATTTTAGTTGGAAGCAAAACTCTTCTTTCGTATGTTGATTGCCAACCAGGAGAAGGTAAGAGCCAATTCGACATCGAAAGCTCGATGCAGTAGCTGATCGAGGTGTTTTCTCGGCATTTATTAGTGAAGTTTGGTATTATCGGGATGATTCGTTACCAGATTTAGGTAAATCTTTTTGGTAATTCTCATTTAGGTAACTTTTTTGATTCATGGTAAATTACTATTTGAGACACTATTTTAGCGACATTTGAGCTGTTTATGGCGTGTCTTATGTAGTTTTTTCTCAAACATCAGTGGAATATATTTAATAAAATATTTTCTCTAATGGGATGGATTAGCGGGCCAGGAGACAATGTGAGCTGTTTGGCGATTGGAGGATGAACGCGTTGGCTATTTCTGAGGCGTTCCCGTTGGCCAGTGGTAACCGAAAAACGTTTGAAAGTAACAAACGATTTGATTGCTTATTGAGTTAATTGGTTAATTTGAAGATTTGTGGTCTGTTTGCAGTGTGATTGATTTATATCTTATTTTGGTTAAAGCAAACAACTTACAATTAATCTATCAGTATGATTTTGAACTGACTTATGAAGTTCTTTTTAAACGTATTCGAAAGGAGAAGGCTAGACAACTTACACATATTTTTACGTTTGTTTGACCAAAACTGTTGCAAATAAACACTTTTCCTTTCCTTAAGGATATGAAACGTGGGTAGTCACTCGGAAAAAATAGTTTTGAGAATGAGGTCTAAAGATATAATAAATTTGAAGTTACGCGACACTTTAACCATGCAGACAACATAAGTTTGAATCGTAGACAGGTATTTTTTAAAATTGATGTTATTCAATAGACCTAACTTAACTTTAGGCTCTGCGAATTTGAAGCTTTGTTCATTTAACTTTCAACGGAGGTACTGAATGTGATGCAAGTGCTAAATTTTCAAAAATTCCTTTTCAATAGCTTAATATTAATTGCTCAAATAAAAATATTGTGTTTCCATATATTTTTATTGCAAAAGGTAAATTTCAGCGGTCCTCTCCTACACCTTCAGTATTGAAGATTTAAATAAATCTTTAATTACCGATTTGCCAATGTTAGACCTTTAAATAATTCAATATACTTATTGTTGCAAATATAATGCATGTATTCTGTTGTAGATTCAATTGCTCATTATTTATTAATCAGTTGTTACATGCCTTGGTCTTTGTAATAGTAATTTTATCTTTGATTTTGGATAAAATAAAATTGTTATAAACTGAACTTTTATGACAAAATTGGTGATGCGATATGTAAGTTGGTGGCACACATTTTTCTATTAATTATTACTACAACACCGTTTCCAAATATAATACACCAACTAGCACGTAATAAGTATATTTCATTTCATTACAGTAGTGATTATGGCTAAATACATATCCCAAGCTTTGGCAAATAGAAAATTGTATTTTGAATTACAAGAAAACTAGTCATAGTTTTGAAAAATTGTGTATGAGACTATTTCAAACTCAGTCTATGAACAACAGATTTCATTGAGAAAAATTCTCCATCTTCAATATGGTAGTTGTAGGAAGACACGAAATAAATTTTGAATTTTAACAATTTTCTACATTTCATAAATTTCGAAGAAAAGTAAATCTACGCCATTTTGAAAGTGTTATTTGGGCAATGGAGTGTTTTGGATCCATTTTCTCAAATATGGCTCAAAAAAATTTGGAGCCGTTTTTGCTAAGATAGCTTTTAGATACTGAAACTTCATTTAAGGTATCCCCCCCCCAAATCAGAATATCCATTTTCAACTCGCAGGGCCTCCATATATTAATTTTGGAGAAAATCGTTTCAATGGTTTAGGAGCTAGCGTTGACCACAGATGGAGGGATAGACGTTTTGCCGTCAACGAATTTTTCGGTATCAACGACCCACAAAACAAGAACAAGGATTCTGATTACACGACATGTTAGATGAAGTAATTTACTACCCAGAGAAATACGTTTTATTGAATTTTTTGTTACCAGGGCCTAACAATAAGTTTTTCTATAAAAAAGTCGCCGATTTCTATCACACGAATACAATACTTTCTCTTTACTACGTTCATAGTAAGACGAAACAGTAAAATACCGTAATTGGGATTCAAAATATTAAATGCTTTTTAGAAAAAACACAATTTTTGGCGTATACGCGGAGTCTACCTCTTCTCACAACTACAATAAAAATATGAAACTAATGAATTCAGAGAACTGTCTTTGTGAGAACGTTCTGACACTGTAGAGGTATAAAGTGTAATAGAAGAATTAATTAATGAAGCATGTTACTAAATATTACATATAAAACTATAAATGAAAATTAATATTTTGCCTGGTAATTTACATTGAATTGCTTGATTGAATTGATTATATTGAATCGCTAGTTTTATATCAATCAATCTAAAACGAAAAAAGAAAAAAAAGTGTCTTATAAATCCTGGACCATCCTCCTATATGAATTGCTTGATGTGCACTGTTTTTATTTGAGAATACTAGATTTGCTTTGCTAGATTTTCTTCACATATACCATGTTCATAAAGGCATGTAGGAAATTGATTGTAATTGCATCTAGGAGCGATTTATTAAGTGCACAAGAGATGTAAAATTATTGGGAAAAGTCATGAATCAAGAAAATAAGAATACGTATAAGTTTAGTCTGAGTGATTCCATCTAATAAAAGAAAGAGTAAAAGAGTTATAAAAAGTACTACTTGTGCACACTACACGGCGAATCGAAAACCCCAAAGATACTGTTTCATATTGTTCTGTACTTATTCTCCACGACTAATTAAATAAGGGAGATTTACAAGCTCTGGAACAATACAAGCACCGTGAAAGGAGAGCTAAAATGTTTCTGAAAATATAATTGAAATGTTTTTATATTTTTTACCAAAATCTGTACATGTATGTTTGTTGTGAATCATAGGAACAAATTCTGCTAACCACAATAACTTAAAAACGTAATTCACCGCATATACTTATAACCACTGGAGATCGTTGGTAAAAGGACACACGCGTCAGACCAATGATGGACATTGGCTTATATATACAGAGTGTCCAAGGAGGAAATGACGAAACTTCGAAAATATGCTCTTAAGACAATTTTAAACTTTCTTTTCTAATAAACTTCTTCGATATTTCGAATGGCTTAGCTGCAATAAGAACTTACAAATTGGGTTGAAAAAATACTTTCTATTCAAAACTTTGCATTTCAGAAACAAACACTTCAGAAACATAAATTGTATATTATTTACAAAAGAAATTAATATATTGATCACAAAGATAAATTAACACAGGAATAAAAAAGAAGGTGAATTGTGTAAATTGGATACGTTTTTATTTATGTATTATTTTATTTATTTGTAATCAAATGTATTAATTTCTTTTGAAAATAATATACTATTTATGTTTGTATGAGATATGAAGGGTTTGTAAGATTGTGAAATGCAAAGTTTTGCATAGGAAGTATTTTTTCAAATCAAATTTAGGGTGATTAGTGCTGCTCGGCCTTTCGAAACTTCGAAGGTGTTTATTAGACAAAAAATCTTAAAATTGTCATAATAGCTTCTTTTTGAAATTTCGTCGTTTCTTCCCTGGACAGCCTGTATACTCACTGATCTTTGCATTTAAAAACACTCAATTTTCGAACTTTGAATATCACTTTCGTTGGTTAGGTAACTCCCTTGTGTAAACACCTTTGCGAAGGGGAAGAAATATGTTTGAATGGCTAATTATTTGATTATTTTTGATTTTTTATATGTTTGTTAAATAATTCTATTACTTTTTGAAAATAGGAAATAGAAATTAATATCACTTTTGTGGCAATACCAAGAAGCTGTCTTCATATGCAGGCACCCAGAGGTCACAACGAATGATGTCACTGACTTGCTGAATGTTGTGTGGAGTGACTGCAATCACCAACTTGCCTCCCCGCTTTTCAACAGCCAACGGAATTTGTCCTCCAGCGCAGAACCCATCGCCTAACAGGGCATCACCGTACACATCCACTGTTGCATCACCGTTTCATGAAAGCGAATGGGCGTTTCATCTTCTGCATTCAAGAATTACAACACACAACGCAGTCTCTTACGAACATCGGCCATTTTGCAAACGACTGCTGTGCGGCGATTTTGAAAACGACAGCTGTGCTGCCACAAGTTGACACAGAAAGTTACTATTGCGGTGAACTGGAGAAGAAGGAATTCAAAATTTTCACTTTTAAACTTCATGTTTTTGAAAAAGTATTTTCAGTTTTTTAGGTACGACAATGTCATATACATTTTGAACATTTTCTGTATTTGCGTTCCTTTCCTCGAGGGCACGCATGAGGACATCCTTTTCCCGAATATATTCATCATTCACATTCAACATTCAATATGTTGCTCTCATTGCAATACTATTTGCTACATCGATAGATCCAATAAACATTTTAACTTTATTGTTGGCAAGGCTGCCTGCCTGACAAAGTTTGTATTAAGTGATTAAGCGTGACATCGATTTCGAATTCTTTTTGTAAACATACGATAAGATTTGAAACCTGCAGTCCATCGTTGACTGCGTGATTAAGTGTGTGAGTATGGTAAAGGTAGAAGAGGGAACAAGGATGAGGAAGGAAAGATCGCGAGCTCCTTTTGTTAGGGTACTGTTCCAGCTTTCACCTGGTGTTGGTCGAAGAAATCACGGAAACAACCGATGAGAGTGATCAATTGTTTTGGTCGTAGAGAATACAATTTGGGTCAAATGATACTGGGTCAAATAATGAAGAAATTTTTGAAGAATAGAACTATATTCTGTATAACTAATCAAACAATTTCTACACACAATGAATAGGCATGAGAAGTAGAGAAGATTAAATAAGAGAGGAGATTTTGTTATATATTTTGTTGGGAAAATAATTTACTTTAAGAAATAAAGTTTTCCATGATGGATATATTCCCTTGTCAGTCGTGCTTCATGAATCATCCTAAACGCAGAAGTTAAAGAATGCAAAATTTACGAGACACTCAACTTCTCGCAAATGAAAAATCAGAAAATGAACAAGCGTCCGTTAATGTCACGGACGGAATCTAACCAACCTGCAGCGAGAGAGAGATTCTCCTTTGTCTTTAGAGGATCCAAGAGAGAGAATTTTTAAAGATCTGAATATTTAAGTTGTTTTCTTAAAAATTTCATTCCGAGCACAAAAAGTCGTAATGCCAAGACGGACTGTTATTTCTCTCCTTTGTTCCTACGGGACAGAAGCAAAGCACAGAGCACGGCGTTGTTTCGTCGTCGTAAAAGAGCTGCAGCAGCTTCGTCAGTCGACGTTCACGTGTTTGGCGCGGAGGCACCGCCAGCCTCCGGCTCCGTCCGCCAGGAAGCGCCACCGTCAATCTTTGCCGTAATTGAGGTTAATTACCCCCATTGGGACAGGATCTGATTAAAAGAACAGTTTTCCCGCTGCCGCGGCGCCGCTCCGCGTGCAATATGAATGTGAGTGGGATATATTTGCGTCTGCGAGCGCTTCCTCAACATCTCTTTGCAGCGGTGGGAAGTCGTTTGCAGAGGAGAGGTGAGGCGGAAATGGCGCTGCCGCGCGAGCCGGGCGCCGTGGCGCTCGCTCGAAAGTGTTAGGACTATATACAAAAGTGTGCAAATAAAACGCAATGTTCCTTGTTTCAATGGTTCACTAGAAAGCGTTGAATTTTCTGTAACGTAACAGAATGGGTTTCATTTGCCTCTTGCTTCGCTAGAATATAGATACAATACGCGGCCGCGGGGAGGGTCTGAAGGTGGGCCTCCATATCGTAAAGTATACACAGCTTTAACACTGCTTATAAGCAGACCCTCTTCCTCCCCTCTCCCCTCCTCACCCGCTCCGCCGTCCTCCCCTCCCCTCCCCTCCCCCCGCTCCGCGTTCGCTCCGCCTACTTTCCGCGCACTAGCCTTCCGGCACCACCGCCTCCGCCGCCACCGTCGTCGCCACGAAATTCACGGGGAGCTTAAATTGGAAGGTGAACAGTTAAACAGCGAAACAAGGTGGCCGAAAGCCAGGGGACAGTGTAAAATGCATAAGGCCTCATGTAGCGCCCGGGCGCGCTGATAACACGAGCGAAGGCGGCGAGAGGGAGGGAGGGGGCGGGGCGGGATAAATATTTGGGAACGCTGGCTGGCTCGCGTGCGCGAGCAGCCGTTGCCGGCGCCAGGCGGCGCGCTAATGCGGGCCCCGCTTTTCCTTTATTCTTGGCTTCAATTAACCGCTGGCTGCAACCGCCCGCTGACCTCTGCTCTCGTTGGCCCCGGCTCGCTCGCCACGCCAAGGGGAAGAATCGCCCCCGAGTTGCCCGCTCTCCCGCCGCCGCCGCCTCACAGCTCCCGCGAGGCGCCGCGGTCTGATCCCGCCCTCCCCAGATAAGACCCAACCGTCCGTTACGTCTTTGTTCCGCGCCCTCCGACGAATCAACTCGTGTGTTGTTCCGTCGCAATTTAACGTTGCCACTGGATGCAACGAACTACAGGCCGATTTCGATAACCATTATGATTCCCAAAATAGGTAAGAATTACAACATATGGATAAGGTTTACAATATAGCATATATGGAGGCGTAATACCCCTTTCGGTTGAAATTCACAATTCTTGGTGCACGTTTTACTCCTGGGAGTTTCATTGTTTTCGATATCGTCAAATCAAGTTCTGTTGTCTTCTGTGCGAGTTTAGGGTCGCAGTTAGATGCAGCGTACAGGTCTTAAGACTTATTTTGATAATAGTTTTAAGTTGAAAAAGAGATACAGATAAATACAATATGTTGTTCAGTTATTAACATATCTATTGAAATTCTAAATGGATAGTGCACATTTGACTTCTTTCATTCAACCTAATCTTCATTTCAACCGAGTCTTTTAACTATCACATATTCCACTACTTGATGTCGCCCTCCCAGATACAACTGTCCACCGATTAGTCTTTGTATTACGTCCTTCGCAAAGTCATCTCCGAATTCAGAGTAGTTTGTTGCAACGAACTAGCTGGTTTCGATTGTAGTAACCATGTAGAAAAATAATTCGGATGTGTGGTGTAATTCGCCCCTATCTTAAAATTTAGAGAAGGAGCAATATAGTACACATTTCATTTTCAAGGATATATTTCTTTCAGCCAAAACAAGTAATGGAATATATAATTTTTTTAGTGGTAATCTCACCCTTCCCAGGAAAGGTCTTCACCCTTCCCCTTTCATTTATGTTTATTTTGCACTTTAGCTAGTCATGTCTTGACCAAATTTTGCGTCACAGTTAGATACAACGATCTATAATATAAGCTTATTTTGATATGCACGATGTATAGGTAAGCACGAGATGTATAAGATATTTCCTCAACATTTTGTCTCAAGTTCGCCCGTAGTCAAAGTCACAGAGAAAATACTCTACTCCCCCGAAATGAATGCTATTCATCTATTCTCTTTTGCTCGTGTCGTAAACATCCCACTTGTGAATAACAGAAATCATTTCATGCTTGTTGGAGAGTAAACTATTAATAATTAATAGATACCTAGACTTGGTTGAACCGACTTTTTACTTTACCAAAAATCAAATTTGTTCCATGTATACTGTCGCTTCAAGGTATTTGGTTCAATGCATTATTTTTCTAATCAAATTTAATTTTTCTCTTACCATGAAAACGGATTAGCCTGTGATTATTTAATACTTTTCACTGCCTTGTTAATTAAACCAACCGCAACCATCAAGTTCAGTATTGCAAAATGTGAATACTCAGGCATATTTCATCTACATGTTGATTCAAAACCACATTTAGCCACTAAAGCTACTTTAGTCCCAGTCTCTAACTGCATTTACTTCGAAAGATTGGGTATAGCATGTCAATATTGACATGAATATTATTCAGCCATGGTGCCTTCCGTAGAGTCGCATTTTTTTTCTTCCAGTTCTCCATATGTTTTAATTATTGAAAAATTATGATGAAAAAGACAAGGATAGAAATTAACGAGTTATGATAGCAGAAACGACAAGTGCATCTGCACAAATACACTTAAGCTACTTTAGTCCCAGTCTCTAACTGCATTTACTTCGAAAGATTGGGTATAGCATGTCAATATTGACATGAATATTATTCAGCCATGGTGCCTTCCGTAGAGTCGCATTTTTTTCCTTCCAGTTCTCCATATGTTTTAATTATTGAAAAATTATGATGAAAAAGACAAGGATAGAAATTAACGAGTTATGATAGCAGAAACGACAAGTGCATCTGCACAAATAATATGTATAATAGTTATAATATATATTTTATTATAGTTATAATAAAATATATGTATAATAGGTATAATAGTTAAGATATTGGTTTGAACGTTTTCACGCAAGAGATTTCGTGAACCTGCGAAACACTAGCGCATGGCGAGTGGTCTATCAAACAGGGGCAAATATATTTTGTAACTTCGCTACATGAAAGTTAACCTCCAAAACGGTGATAAAAAGATCCATACAATCACGTCATATGAATAGTTAAAATATTACTGTGAACTATGAATTCAATATATTTTTGAAAAGTTTCTTACCCTCTCTCTCACCACACCACCCCTGTACAGACAAAAACGTGTTTTTTAAACATTTAATTATTTTTCGTCAAATTAACATTAACTTTTATAATTGAAAAAATATTGAAATATGATAAATTTTAAAAACAAATATTTTTTGATATTTTGTCGGCGGCAAGTTCAAACGAAAAAATATTTTTGAAAAAATTAACAAAATGCATTTATTAGAATGTGACTTAGAGCACGGGAACAGGCGTGATACAATTTCAAAACTTTTCCTCAAAACACTTTTTGCTGTGAATTTTTTCATAGACTTTCCTAGACGGTCTGGTAGCTGTTCATTCTGCGACACGTTGTTCTCCAACCTCACATTTTGGGGCTTTGTCATGCCGAAAAGTGTTTTTATTGAAACCATACGTCCGTCCATCTCTACCGTGCACGCGATGTTCTCCAAAATGAATATTCCCCTATTGACGTGGGTGATGTCACGGCTTATCGAATTTGAACCAAATCTATTACTTTTTCGATATTTCTGAAAAATATGTCCATATTTTTCTATATTTTTTTTCGCAGCTTCAACTGTAATTATAACATTGGACTTTTGACACTTGCATACATTTATTGCAACTATTCTGATAATAATAATAATAATAATAATAATAATAATAATAATAATAATAATAATAATAATAATAATAATTATACTCAATACGATTTACCGTAATACGTTCTCGCGGAACTTAGTACTCATTCAATATCTTATAACAAATTAGTTTGTGATAGAATGTGTCTTGAACACCAAACACAAAACTCCACCTTTTATCTCTAATGTCAGATTTCATATTCGTTTTTTTCTGATGTATCGATGTATCTGCTTTGTACCTCTGTAAATAAGATACGTACTATTGATTACATATACGCCTTATCAATATGAACAAACATAATCGATTGAAAGAGAAAAACTGCATACCCAATATATCTCAAGCAGTGAGGAGAGAGACCACACGTGCTTGCGCAGCGTCAACATGACCGAAATCCATCATCTCGGTACTCCACCTTCCGCGCAACGAGTACTCGTGTCGCGGATTCCGCACCTTCAGGCGCAGCGCGTGGAGGTGCCGGGGCGGCAGAAGCAGCGGCGACGCGCAGTATCCAGCAATACATCAATTGATCTTCCGGAGCGCGGCAGGCGACGGCGCGGGGCGGCGCGGGCGCGACGGGGGCGGCGGAGAGTGGCCGCGCGCTAAAATTGTGTGACAGCTTTTTGAAGGCTGGCCGCTGGGGATGGGCAGGTGGGGGGGAGGGCGCCGCCGCCCACCGCCCCTCGCCGCTGCTGCCCGCCGCCCTCACCGCTGCCCGCTGCCGCCCCCCCTGACCTTCGCTCGCTTCCTTCTTCCTCTTTCTGCCGCCCTCCACCGCATTCCGCCGACCGCCAACGCCCTTTGCTGCCCTTCACCGCTCTTCGCCGCCCATCGACGCCCTCCGCTGCCCTCCTCCGCCCTTTGTCGCCCTTTGCCGCCCTTCACCACCCTTCCCCGCCCATCGCTGCCCTTCCCCGCCCTTTGCCGCCCTCCGCTTCCCTCTGACTCTCTTCACCACCCTTCACCGTCCCTCACTGCCCTTCGCCGCCCTTCGTCGCCCTTCGCCGCCCTTCGCTGCCCTTCCCCGCTTTTCGCCACCCTACGCTGCCCTCTGCCGTTCTTCACCGCCCTTCACCACCCCTCACCGCCTTTCGCCGTCCTTCGCTGCCCTTCCCCGCTCTTCGCCGCCCTCCGCTGTCATCTGCCGCTCTTCACTGCCTTCACCGCCCCTCACCGCCCTTCGCCGCCCTTCACCACCCCTCACCGCCCTTTGCCGCCCTTCGCTGCCCTTCCCCGCTCTTCGCCGCCCTCCGCTGCCCTCTGCCGCTCTTCACTGCCCTTCGCCACCCTTCGTCACCCTTCCCTGCCCTTCCCCGCCCTTCGCCGCCCTCCGCTGCCCTTTGCCACTCTTCACCGCCCCTCACCGCCCTTCACCGCCCCTCACCGCCCTTCCCCGCCCTTCACCGCACTCTGCTGCCCTCCGCCGCTCTCCACCGCCATCCATCGACCTCCGACCCCACCACCATCTACCGCTACTTCCGGCCGCCAGTTCTAGCCACCGTCGCCACCGTTTCCATGGCCCCCTACGCCAGCCCAAGCGCCCCCACCGCCGCGTCACGCACCTCCTCCTCCGCCCGCGCCGCCCACAGCGCGCCGCCGCTGCTCACGGCGGCTTCGTTCGCTGTTCATCACTTACTGGATTACCCTTCTCGCGTCGCGTTCGCGTGTTTTTTGAAAGGTTTTACGCATGTAGATATTGTTTTGTTTTTCATGGCGCGTTGCGTGGATTTAGTGTTTCCTTCGGGACGAGTCGGGTTCAATTTATTTCTGAACGTATACATCATTGTGCCTGCCCCAAGTGATGATCCGCCACCGTGTGATAGGGTCGGCTTTCCCTTTATGATTAATTGAACGAAACAAACGCTGCGAGCGAGCGGCGCCAGAGCCTGGCGTTGTGCGTGCGCGTGTGTGTGTAGGACGCATCGCGACGCCGCGCGTCTGAGCTGTGTGACGGGCGCGAATTGGCCAGCCCCGCCTCCGCCGCCGCCCGCGTCTGCACCCCTGGAACGGGCGCCTGTCAAATATTAATCATACATCCAATAACGCACTTCCTCCAGCTGCCCCACGCGCGCGGTAGATGTAGCTGCGGCGGGATGGAGGACTGGAGGATACACGAGGCTAGTGGTGGGTTAAGGCGGGATTAGAGAAGTGAGATCTGAGTGGCAAAGAAATGTCTGTTTTATAATCCGCAACTAATTTTTAAAGATTATCGTAACTAACTGATTAATATTTCAATTTGAAAGTTTTATCGTCAAAAGTGCATATCGAATAAACTACTTTTATCCAGAACATATTGGGTTTCATATTAGTCATGGAAATGCCTCTTGTCTTTCGTGTGTTTCAAGCTTACAGATATATTCACAAACTTAATTTATTTTGATCCCATACAGATCAACAATCCTCATTCTGGAGGCAAAATAAAGTACATTATTATTACAATGTTATTTGCACTGTAGTATGCGTGTTACAGACAAGTAGAACATTTAAAACAAGGTTACAAGAAAAAGGGACAACACGATAACCAAATTTTAAACAATCTTTATGGTTTTTCATTTGATTCAAAATAACTACCATTTTAATACAGAAGGTAGTTTCTATTTTTTGCATTGTGAACAAAAAGGTAAAAAATTGTACATTTTGGAAAATTTAGAAAAAAACGAAACATTAAAACTTCTTTATATATTTGAATAAATGAGCAAACTGGTGTCAAAGTGGCAACAGTTTGGACCTTTTGGTTAGAAATTCTACTTCCCTTTTTCAACTACTAATTTGGTTACTACGATCCATTTCCTCCTAGTTCCACCCATATTGCATTTCATGTATTTCTTGTTTCTATAAAGTTGTTTAAAATTCATGGTATTTGTTAAATTTAACTTCTTTGTACAATGTATTTTCTAATTTCCATACTATAGTATGCGACTGGGTTTATTTTATTGTAAAGTCCAACAAATTGTAAAGGATTAGGTTTATTTTTAATCTGTACAAAACCATTGAAGATAGAGAAATAAATTCCTCAAATGGGTTAAGTTCTAGTTAAAATTGTAATATATTATTTATACATTGGGAATATCTCTTATCTCTGTTCTTCCACCAGTTAATTTCACAAGATTAAATGTGGGACAGCTGGAGGAAAGCAGTCGTGATATGTGAGATGGATAGGTGGTAGTATCTGAAGGAAGGATAGTTTGGGATGTTATATATCCGTATACGATGCTTTAGTGAAGGAATTAGACGGTTCAATTTTGTGCTTATTACAGGTAGTAGTATGAGCATCGAAAATGATAAATCGATATCAAGATATTGATACCCAAAACGAAGAATGTTTCTGAAAGAAAGACATTGTTACAATATCGTTAAAACACTAAGTTTTCGCGCATTTTTTCTTTCCATTGTGGATCTTCATGGAATTGCTATTAAAGAAAGCATTCATTCCCATTACTTAAGTTTGAACGATAGTCATATTTTGTTTGAAAACATGGTCAAAATGAGAAAGGTCTATAAAGTTGTAATTACGAGTTCACGGTGTGAAACAAATGAGACAAATAATGACTTGTATATTTCAATCAACAAACTAAAATTACGTTTAGACATCCATTCAATTTTGGGTTGCAAAACACTGAGCCAGTATAATAATAGATGCTTGAATTGTGTTTCGAGAAGAACGGAGGTGCGAGACAAGTGTATTGCGGTTGTGGGTAATGTGTCTCGGATATCGAATATAGAACACTAATATCAATATGACCTACCGTGACCCATTCCTCTCGTGCTCATCCAAAAATGATGTACTGAAACACTTGAATGTAACCATTATCTGCCTTTGATACGACCAAAACACAAACACCTTGTCACACATACGTACCTGTACTTTTATGAACAGCCATAAACGATTACTCAATCATTTGCCCAACATTTACACAGATACGTTTTTGGTAACTCAAGTAACAAACTCCCTCACTCCGAACTTGCTGCCATTGAATATGAAGACGAAGGAGAGTGGTGAGATGGTCACCGGGTCAGTGACAAGACAGGTGGCAAAGCAGGAAGAGCGGTATCGATGGCGGGGTAGCGTCTGCGGGATAGCTATCTACAGGTCATGCAGGCAGAGGGAGGGCGATAGTATAGCTGGTAAAAATGAAGATTGGAAAAGCGGCAGGAATGGTGGCTTGATTGACGGTGCAGTGAAATTTGGAACGGAAGTGAAGGCAGTAGGCGGAAGAAAGGAGGACAAATGCAAGTAGGACTAGTAGTAAAAATAATGGTAACGGCGGATACAGGATGGCGGTAGGAGTGGAGAAAGATATATCGGAAGCGGCGGTGATTGAAAGCGCCATGAAGATTGTGACGCCAGTGGAATGTTACAGAAGAAACTTGGGTCCAGCGGAGAAATGAACGACAGTTGGAGACGAAGTTTAGGTCTTCAGCGAAAGCCAGGACGATGGTAGGGGGGAGACAGGTCTGTGAGAAGGCAAGGAAGGGGAGGTGAGAACGTCAGCAGGAAGAAGGGAAGCTCACTGAGAAAACGGTGATTGGTGGTAGAAAGAGGGAGGGTGGTTGCGTAGAGCGGCAACAGCGAGAAGAACGAGAACGAGGCATCAGATTATATACGGTGAGCGCAAGCAAGAGAAGTCAGAATGGTGGGAAATGCCACAGGAGGAGGCTGTTGAGACAGAAAAGATGGTATATGGTGGGAGTGGAACAAGGAAGAGATCAGAGGCGAGGTGGCGAGAACGGTGGCAGAGCTGACTGACAGCAGATGGTGGGCGGTATCGAGCAGTCAGAGCAGAGGGAGAGGCAGTGGTTGCAGGAAAGTCAGTATGGCTAGAATAAAAGGCCAACAAAGACCGCGAACACGAACAAATAAACAGCTAAAGCTGTTGCCACAAAAGCGTTGGCAAGCAATGGTAGAGCGAGGCACATCGATGGCATGGACAGCCGAGGTATCGCAGACCAACAATGAGTCCGCACAGACGAAAGCTGCAGAGAGAAACGGAGCAGCGAAAAACGACAGCACGGAAACGGCGACGACGGCAGCGGGAGGCAACGGCAAGAGCCGCTCGCAGCGGGGGATGGCGTGGCAGCTACTACGTTCGTCGGCTGCGCGGCGCGGCGGGCTGCTTCGCTTCGCGGGCTTCGACATGGGAAATCCTCCGCTTCACCTGATCCCGAGAGTGTCGCGCAGGCGGCGGCAACGGCGGCGCTCGCACGCGTCCCAACTCGCCTGCAAAAAACACGCGCGTCGCGCCCACACCCGTCCGCGCGTCCAAGCAGACAGCAGACAAAGCGTTCGCGCGCTCTCTCACCGCCGCCCCGCGCCGCCGCCCGCGCCGCCGCCCGCGCCGCCGCCCGCGCCGCCGCCCGCGCCGCCGCCCGCGCCGCCGCCCGCGCCGCCGCCCGCGCGCATTCGAAACGTTTTGAGTAATTTTCGTTGTGAAATATAACATTCATCATGCTCGTGACACGATCGGTTTTAATCTTCGGGCCAAGAGCCTGTGGGATTTGCGCCTTGCGAGCGCAGGCGTCGCTGCGCCCCGCCCCGCCCCGCCCCTACTCGCTCCGCGTCTCGCCGCCCGCCCGCCCCTCAATTGATAACGCCCGACGGCCCAGGCTCAGAACGCCGCGCGACAGATGGGAGCTACGTTCGTTCGGGGCGTGCTAGATCTCGCTACTCGTTCGCGCCAAAAAAACGTGTCAGGGTTTTTTCTTTCTTGCGCTTCTGGGCTAGCGTCATCGGTATCGACACCGTCATTTTGGGTAGTGAAACTACATTGTCACTATCAGTGTTATTGACAAGCTGTTTATCATTGGTTAGGCATTGTCTTTAGATTTTCCAGGCTCAGAACGCGACTAATGGGAGCTTCGTTTGTTCGAGGTCTGATAGATCTCGCTACTCTGCCGGCAAGCAATGTGAGTAGTTTCTATTTCTGGTGATGATGTGCTTGTTTCAACAGTATTGACATCAGTATAATGTGTATCTAAGCATATATTGTCATTTTCATAGTTAATAACTTCATTAAGTCGATAAAGAGCAAATAATTGAGACGGCTACAATTTGAAAACTGGCGATATTGCAGGCCACTCCAATACCACAATTATCACTGAGTCTGTATTTGTGGTTTTGACCTTATGTAGTTTCACAGTTTTCGGTATACCAACTTATAAGTTTATATAAGAAATATACTACCTTGGAATATGAGCTCTTACACGCCATCTTTTGCTAGAATTGAATTGTTTCGATTTTTTTCGATTTGATTGAATTGTGCCAGAAGTTTTTTTTAAAAAAAACATTGATACGTTGGGGGTAGGTTAACGGGTATTACCAATTCCAAATATAATAGGGACTGAAGAAAAATAATAAAAAGCTATCCATAGATAAACCACATTCTTTAGCGTTTTGAAGACAAAAAAAGTGGCAAGATCAGTAGGCACACCACACATTTCTTCCAAAAAGGTTTTTTTTCTATGACTTGAATTCGTGTTTCATCACCAGTGACGTAATCGTTGCGTAACGTAGACTACATTGCGTAACGAAAAGTCATTTGGTGGTTTTTGTAACTTCCTTTGGATGCCTTGGATATTATTGCTGTCGAACTAGGATGTTTAATGCATCTATAGTCGACATTGCCTCGGCACGTTTCTAAAAGGTAATATAACGTGATTATTTGGAATTTACTTGACTTCGAAAGCGCAACTGAAATTTTAGATATTAATTCATTAATAATACTATATAGTCAATAATTATGTTAATATCCACACTATTTTCATAATTAATATTAGAACAATTATATACATATATTATAATATTAGTATCAACAAACTTTCCAGCACCACCAACTCTCAGCCATACTGAATTCCAAAGAGAAGAGCATGTCGCTGCGATAAAATCAAAGTGATAAACTTACTTTAGTAAAACATTTCTGATCGGTCGAGAAGCATCACACTTAAACCTCGTTGTTAGCTAATTATTCATTACTGAAATAATCTGGCTTATAATAGCTCTCATTATGCTTCGTTCTCGCGCATGGTAATCAACGAAATCTCTCCCCAACATGTCTAACAAAATTATAAAAAAACGTGTTCCTTTTTCTTCCCATTCATATTCATTTATTTATTTCTTTAGTAAAACAACAGTCAAAAACTGTATGTGACGTATGAGGAAAAAATTATCTGCGCACGCTTTCTTGTGTTTCAGAATCCCTTCCCAACAATTTGAATATTAATAGTTAAAAGATGAAAAAATAATAGCAATAATAATAATAATAAAGTTAAAAAACGAGATGTTAACATTTCAAAATCTATATATTTTCGTTTCCGAATTATAGAAAACTTATTTGTAACGGTAAAGAACGAACTGATTTGATTTTTCTGTATTGCAACTTATACTATATTACTACTATTCATATATAGTCTAAATTTCTCTCAACAACTCAATAGTCACAATACATGTATTACATCAGAAATATCCGTCAATTTAATGAACGTTCACTTGGGGTTATCTTCAATTTTTCCTCCGCGAATAACGTTTTTTAGTGACTCAAAGGGATGGAAATCGGACGAGGCTAAATACGGACTGGATGGTGGATGGGGAGGCACACATTCATTTTTGTCAGTCTTCTCTTGCTGCGACACGTGTGTAGACGTGTGTTACTGTGTAGGAGCAAGCCTTGTGCACAATTTTTATGGGATCCAACTCGCGGGAAATGCTTCATTGGGGTATTCAGAGTGTTGATGCAAGAATTTGAATTGATGGTACTGTCTTTAGGCATAACATCAACATGAATGACACCATCAATATCGCAAAAGATAGTGTTCAGGATGTCAGGACTCGTCGCTGTGGCAGGATGTCCGGTGTTCGGCAAATCATGGAAATCGCATTCTTCAATTTCCGAGCGTTTACCCAAACGTCCAACAGTGCTATTGATGACAGTAGAGGTGCCATACACTGTACCCAGGCGTTTGTGGATGTTCACAAGTTTTCTTCGCCGCAACGGCGAACTCAATAACAGCTCGTTGTTTGTAACATACGTCGTCTACAGCCGCTATTTTATCAGTTCGTTAAGGAACTGCCATCTGTAGGAGAGACTTGAAACTTCGTACACTAAAACTGGAAATACGAAACTTTGAAGAGCTAACAACTATAACTGCCTATCATCATCATTATTGCATGAAAAAATGTGAGGCATTACCTTCTGACCTACTCTAGTACTTATCTCGTTTGAAGAAAAGTTGACCAACCATCTTATTCAATGAGATGAATGGTTTAACACTATCCATTTCTTTTACGTGAATATTTAATGTGTTTATATGGCAGCCATTAGGATGCACGTAATTTGCTTTTTTAAAAAAAATCTCTTCCTTTAGATATCTTAAAAGTTATGCCAGTGTTCAATTTTGTGACAGCAGTAACCAGAAACGCGCAGATTAGGATGATATAGACTTTTAACACAACTTTGCTTATTTCATTAATATGTTATTCCTTCAAGTATATTATCACATGAAAAATTTACAATAACTTTATTTGTGGGTGCAGCACACAAATTATGGAATTTCGTATCAATGACTGAATTATATGAATAATAAATAATTAATAATTTTACATTTATATTCGCATTTCGCATTCGAGTATTCCATTAACACTACGTAATTTTGTAGTACTTACCGTATAAATTATGTAAATCATCATTTTGAATATTATGAATTTATACGAATTAAAAATACTGAAACGTGGCAATTAAATTTGTTTTCTGAAATATTATTTTATGCAACTCACTCATTGGTTCTCACAAATAATATAATTATTTAAAATATTATTTTATATGGAAGTTATTATCAAGATTCACGTTTTACTGAATATTTTGCTGAAAATGGTTGTATTGTAAATAATGCCTGATCGATATCCAGAGAGGGTACAATATCAACGATAAAAGTATAGTTTTACTAAATGCAGAATATTGAATATTAAGATCTAATATATTTACAGAATAATTCAATCAGAAATATGAAAACACCCAATGATATAGATATTCCCACAGAGAAAAAAATTCCGTCCATCTTTTCAAGAGGGAGAGGTTTGGGATTCTTAAATTTTTGCGAACTTATTTGGGGATAATATCTCACCCCTAATTTTCTTTTATGTATTTCGTCCCTTTCAATTTTTCTAAGTATTCCCATTTCTCGAACTATATTCACGATTGATTCGAGTTTTGGAACCAGAGGATGCCCTCTTCGGGTAATGCAAGAAATCAGTGCCGCACTGAAAACTGGTTCTCTAACTATATGAAGAAGTGGAAATCCATCATCTCTGAATAATGGTTCGAGAACAAGCATTTGTAAAAGGCCATGCGGCGTCAATAGCGTGCTTCTTTCTCCATTGACAATTGACGTTAGTTTTCTAAGCATATCGTCTTGAGTATCCAATATTATTAACTTCTGAAAGAGATGGAATCTTGTATCCGACGAATCAGGTAATGAAATCGTCTGACCTACAGATTTAGTCACTACATAAACAGTATTTATTGCTTTGTTCAAGTCTTCCAGTGTTTCTATATTTTTGAAAAATTTAAGAATCATCATGTGACTTGTTATAAAACCTGATATGGCACTGAGAATTACCAAAGTCATAGAAGATAATAAAAGCCATAGTAGGATAAAGCGTCGCGTTTCAAATTGACCCGTTAGGAAAGTTCGCAGAGTGGCAAAAGTGGCATTAAAAATGAAGGTGATAAAACACTCCCTGAGTCAATTAATTGTAGTTGAATTTGAAATACGGTAATGGAAATTACACACGTTAAAATTACTACCCATGTAGCGAAGTCAAAAACATCGAAAAGGCCTAGTAAGAAGGGGACTTTTTGAGTCTTTTTTACTATTGCAGTAAAATCTTCAACTAAGTGTGGTGAAAGGAAATGTATATCATCGTGACAGTCTTCTTTTGGAAATGTATCAACACCATAAAGATGAACACGACCTTGCAAGAGCTCATCAAGTGCGTTAATAAAGGAGTCGTTTGAAGAACTTCCCAAAGACGCAAGTAATGTCTTGGCGCAAGTTGCATTTTTGAGTTCGCGGACTTCTTTCCTTATGAACTGTATGAATTGAGAAGTGACGGAGCGTAAAGCTGTCGTAGATTTTAATGAACAATGATGTGCCGCTATTAAAATATTACGCGGCACATCTATAGCTACATTTTTTGATGATATCTCATTTGTTGTAGAGTTCCATAAAACCAATGTCGCATTTAAAATATCAATTTCAGCAAGATGTCCAATATTCGACCCGTTGAAGTGAGGAGTTCCTGGAGCAAAGATGACGATTTCAGCTGCAGAGTTCCAAATCCAACTCGCACGTATTTCACGTAAAACAAAAAGGAGGGAGTCAATATTCGAAGAGTTTAAAAGAACCATAATGACACTAGCCCTTGGTTGTGAAAAAAGATATTTCTTCTTAAGTTTGTTGCTCACATTCAGTAGAAGTTTGGGCATAGCTGGTTGATTAAGGGTGAAACTATAAGTGTTCATTTCACTCACTTCCAACGCTAGTGGGTGAGCTTGCAACACCGGAAAATCCAGCAGAACGTTCAATTTCTGAACGAACAGTCTATCTGATTCTACAGGTTGTACTAATGATCTTTTCAGAGAATTTGCAAGCACATCCGTGATCAGTATGGTAAGAAAAATTAAAGCAAATGTTTTTGACGTCATTCTCAAATTAAAAATGAATAGGATAGATTCAGATCACTTGTTACTTTCTAGGAAAGCAAGACCAACCTGCCAAATTTTAATGTTCCACTTACGAGTTTATAACTGATAATCTGATAGAAGAAATGAGTTCCATATAAAATAATACACAATAAGTTTGTCGTAACACAATCATATTCTGTGTGTATAATACTTCAGACAACTGGCGCATAACAGGTTCTTGGATTTAGAGTACCATAATGAAAAAAAAAAATCATTTGATTAAGTAAGTGCATTAGTCGACATTGATTCACATTGTCGTGACATCTGCTTTGTTACATTCTGTTAATGAAATTCACTTAATTATAATGGAGTTCCGAAGAAACAGTCGCTCACCCATGGGTAAGCATTCAATCTATGACATACAATCTTTATAAATGAAATATCGGAGCAGTGATGACACACCATCTACATAAATGAAATATCGGAGCAGTAGGAAACTTTGATATCTTGAACAAAATTTCAGAGTATTTGCAGCATGGACAAAAATGCTTGATCTCTTTGCTTGAGGGAAGACTAGGGAATATTAAAAAGCAAATATGGTAAATCTTGAATTTCAAAATTCGAAAACACGTATCTTCTCAATAATTTCATCATTCGAATTCTAACACATCAAAAGCGATTGGTGCTATAATATAGCACATATTTTTATTATTTTGACAGTTACCTTAGATTATAATAATTAGCTGAACTCTTGCGATTACATCGCTCAAAAAGAAGAACTGTAGAAAACTGACTAAAGAAAGTTCAACATATACACTATTTGGAAAATTCAAGGAATTCCAAAATATTGTTTCGTGTCCTTCAGTATCTATTACCTAAGACTAAAGAAATGAGGAAAGTTTACAAGTTATGGAACAAAAATCGTTATTTACTGTGAACACAGATCAGAGATTTAAACTTATTTCTGAAAATGTAATTAAGATGAATTATTTACCAAGATTTGTACGTGTATAATGTACTGGTGTAATCAATATTTTACTTTCTCGCTACCGCTTACGCAGTAGAGAGAAAAATATGTAATGCTGCGCGAAAAAACGGCGAATTTTGGACAGAAAACCTTTATTGCAGGGTCGTGGTAATGAAAAAGTTGTTAAATCCAGTAGCTAAATTTAGAAAGAAAAGAATCATCTGATTCTTGCTACAAGCGGTGTAGCCAGAATTATGTTTTGTGCGTCATTGATACCGAAAAATCGCATGACGGCAAACGTCTGTCCGTCCGTCAGGGAACAAATCTAGAGATTTGTACCGTTTAGCTGATTTTCAAAATTTGATATTCTCTATTTGGTCTTCATGATGTCGCGTCTCCTTGAATTTAAAATCGATATTTTAATTTTGGTGAGTACTTTACATGACTCGGACATTTGTAGAGTTTCTGAAAATGCGTCATACTGAGTCAGACGCGAAAACGTTTGTGCTTACCAAAAAATATATTTTAAGGATTTGTGTTTACATAAGGCATAAGGCATAAGACATTCAATTGAGTGAAATGCATCTGTAATGTAAATATTTGAAAAGCGGGAAGTGTTTGAGAAAATTTAGTATATGTAACTTTCGAAATTAAAGGAGTTTGAATAAAAATAACTATGATGTTATATAATTTTCAAAGATTCTAGAACATGCCTCAAATTATATATATTCTTTACAAACAGCAATAAAATTGTCTTGTAAGGTTGAAATTTTATTCTCATTAAAACGTTTTTGAATTTGGCTAGATTTCAACTTTTTTAACATTGCCTACATCCTAATGAATGCTTGTGACTTTTTAATGCATTCTTTTGTTTAATATTAATTATTTAAATAATTACGTGAAAAGTCTATTCAAAATAATATATCGAGTAATTTTAAGTCAAATTGTGACAATTTGTCAAAGATAATACAGCTTTTATTAGAAACGGCTCCAAATATTTATTTTTATTTTTAAGGCGCTTTGCACACAATTTTTGACAAATGTCATTTATATTAACACTTTTCAGTTTAAAATTTTACGTATATATTTGCACGTCTTTGCATTACAGATGTATTTCAAAATTTAATGTGCGTAAGTACACAGAATTGCTTGTAATAACTTCTTATGAAGATCATCGAAATCTCAAGTTTTTGAGCATGACTGAGCTCAATATTAAAATAAAAGATATTTTAGTCAAATATCCTAGAAGGAAAAAAGTATTTAAGAGTTTTTAGAATACTTTTCGGGGTGCAGAGTTACAATTTTTACTGTTGAAAAAAACAAAGCGATCAATTTCTTTACTAAAACCGCATCTCCATGTTCTTACACTGCCACAATCATTAAAAGTTTAATTAATATATAGTCCTGCTTTCTTTAGAAATTACTGTACACGGGATTAGCGTATGAAAACCCGAGAAGCTAATGGACCAGTAGCAACGCGTTTTTTGAAATTAGATGTTACGAAAGTTGTCCATTCCATGGGATTGCTGCGAACTCGCAAAGCCCATCTCAATCTGCAGACCAAGAAACCCAATGGCCAGTGGCAAAGGCTGTTTTTGTTTAACTAGGAAACACCGTAAGGTGAGTGCACTCTCAGAAAACGGCCTGAGAGCGGTGGAAGTCTATTTAAATTCTAATAGAGTGCATTGTTGGCTTCCAAAATGACCGGTCATTTGCAAAATTTGTGTTTGCTTCTTCAGAATAAGGAATTCTCGGGAAAGCAAAGTTGTACTTACAACAAAATGCACTTCACTTGGAATGATAGTGGGGTGTAATGTTTGATTTCTGGAATGTTACCGTAATATCAAAGCTCATTTAGACGTGTTATGAATATTATTTTCTTTTCAAATGTTGTTGAGGTGGATTTTGAAAATAAAGTAATTTAATCAAAAAAGGAATTATTTATTCACTCTTCAGTTATTTTGGGTCTTCTTACATTAATGTAAGGATGATGAGAGTGACAATAAATATTTATTTCTTACGAATTGTTAAGTTTGAGAGTATACTTACAATACAATGTAGAATGCATCGGCATTTAAAATAATAAGGTCAATTGGAGATTCCGGTAGAATTTGAGAAACATTTAAAATAATATTTCAAATAGGATTTCGTAGGGAGAAGAGGAAGAATTGAGTTAATGCGGAGAAAGCAGACTATGAAGATTTAAATAATATTTAGAAGCCACGAGACATTATCACCTAAGATACTGAATGTAACACACGCATCAATTAAACATACCAGAAGTATACTTTTGTTGTATTGTAGAGATTATTTCTTACGACTAGGAAAGTTTTCATTTAACTACTAACATGCCCTTGATTTTTGCATAATGTAATTAATTAAATTTATACTCGATTCATTTCTAGCTTTATGAAGACGCATCTCTCTTCATTTTCATAGAGTATTTACGGTGTCACCTGATAGATAAACCAAAACGGATCGTTTCCTTTGGAAATCTTATTGTCTTTGATATTATTAAGATAAGACTAACATCGAATTTACCATTTCCTCTCCAATATACCTCTTCAAAATAATCAAAAGCTTCCTCACCAATTGCTAACCATCACAACTGGTTATCGAGGGTTAGTAATTCCAAGAAACAACAATGTACATTATCTCTGTAAAACAAGTTGGGAATAAATATTATTATTATTATTATTATTATTATTATTATTATTATTATTATTATTATTATTATTATTATTATAGAACTTACGCAGTTACAATAGAAAATCAAAATTCGAACACCCGCCCTATCACAGCTGGCCTATCTCGAGGATCACCTCTCTCTCCATTACTCTACAACTTGTACACAGCCGATATGTGTACATCAAGATTTACTAACATAGCCCAGTTTGCTGGTGATACTGTAATCTAGATGTCCCACTCCTCAATAAAGTACATGGCTAACGAAATTCAGTGTCATTAAAATAGAAACGAAACGGAATTGAAGATCAAAAATCAACTACTCGAAATATAAAGCTAAAATCTTCAATTTCAGATCATATACCTTCCCCTCTCCGTTTACAATGAACAAGAACATAATGCGTTGAACTCATCATAATAATGCCGTTTAATACCTAGGCCTCTACATGGCCTCTACATGGTCACTCAGCTGGAAAATACACGTATCTATATACAAAAGTTCAACAAGCCAAAGTCAAAATACTACAGTTAAAACCACTTAAAAGAACGAGAAACTTTCACTAAATAATGACAGAACCTCCTCTCCTGTGCGCTTGTCCAATTTGGACAAATTCGACTAAATACAATAACAACAAAATACAAACAATCCAGAACAAATACCTAAGAACTTTCACTCAAGCCCCTTGGTTCATTTCCAATAAACAATTACACTACGAAATGTACCTAAAACCCATCGCATACCTCATTGCCTTTCTTGTCAATAAATTCTATTCAACTCTACACCTCATTAATCAAGAGAGACGCATTAACATGGAAAAATATAATGAAAACCCAAGTAGAACAAGAAAACGATATTCTATCCATTTTTTCTGCACATAATTTCCTATCTTAATGATTTCTCGAAGTGCTCTGTGAAGCTCCTTCGTCAGTTGTAGCTTAGATTAGATTTAGTTTACAATACAAAATTTTAAGTCAACAATACAAAAGAACATTTTACATCAGTCCTATATGAAATAAAAAATAAATAAAAAAAACACCTTTGGCCACCGGGCTGTGATCCCTGGTATGGAGATGTGAAGAGGCCATCCCCCTGATCGCAAAGTTCTTGGTAACCCACTCTCGTGTGCATCCTCCAAGAGGAGTTGGGCGCCTGCAATCGGGACAGCGCCGCGGCGTCGATACGCGCAGAGGCGTCGGTGCAGGCGTCGGTGACAGGGCGTCGCAGAAGGCACCTCTCACCGTCGCGTCGCGACGCGGACGCCGCCGCCGCCGCCACGCTATCGATTGGCAGCGCCTCGCGGTGCGGGCGGCGGCGAGGGCGGCGAGGGCGGCGAGGGCGGCGAGGGCGGCGAGGGCGGCGAGGGCGGCGAGGGCGGCGAGGGCGGCGAGGGCGGCGAGGGCGGCGAGGGCGGCGAGGGCGGCGAGGGCGGCGAGGGCGGCGAGGGCGGCGAGGGCGGCGAGGGCGGCGAGGGCGGCGAGGGCGGCGAGGGCGGCGAGGGCGGCGAGGGCGGCGAGGGCGGCGAGGGCGGCGGCGAGGGCGGCGAGGAAAAGTGCGCGTAAGGTGCCTGTGTGAGAGACAGGGGCCGAAGTCGAGGACTTGGGAACAGGGCCAAGTGAAGGTACATGACATGGATTTTGCATTTTCAAATCTTTATCGTTAGAAAAGGAAGCTAACTTCTAAGTGTGCTAATTTTGACAGATACGGCTTTAATATAAGTTACGCTATTCTAGAATACCTAGATTCCAGGTATTTTTATTTACCAGTCAAGAAAAAATATAATGAGTTCATCATATATTGTAGTACATCATAAGAAAGATCAAGTACATCATTGTACATCATATGAAGGACGAAGTATATGTTGGTTACCAGTATACTCAAAGATAAATTGGATGTATACGTATTGTCAATAATTTAAATTGCTCTGATGTATTCTACGTCGACCAAAGAATTGGTCTTCTAAAAATGAGGCCAGAAAATGAGAAACCAAGAGACTATAGTACAGACGGAGTATTGAACACGAAGTTGGAGAGGACTAACAGAATGAAAGAAAAAGCTGCAAATCATTGAAAACAAAATCTTAAGATACATAATATAAGCTTCCTCTGTGTCAAACGAACAGATACAGAGAGAAAGTGAATAAAAACCGAAAGGCCATATAATCTCTGACTACTATTCAACATTCAGGCTGCCCTCTAACAATTATATTTCCCCTAACTCAATAGCTCTCCAACCCCAACAATAGAATTAAATAACGGCTACCAAAAGAAAAATTAGGGCCTCACAAACCACAAGGGAACTCAGGAGAAAAAAATAGAAAAAAATACAAGAAAATCTAGAGGATGACTCATAAAATACTGCTACTAATATCGTTTTTGTTATGATATATATGCTTTCCCTAGGCGTATCCCATGTTGCATTGCCTCATCTGAACTTGAATTGCCTCGTCTCATTTTGTCTTGTTTCCTTGTAGCGTCTGGTCATGCCTCGCTTTGCCTTGCTTTATCTCATCTTGCTTTGTGTCGTCTTACGTAGCTCCGCGGTACCTTGGCTTGTCCCTCCTTGCCTTGCCTCGCCTTGCTCGTCCCCTTGCCTCGTCGTTCCTCGCCTTGCACCTTCTCGCTTTGCCTTGCCTCGCCCTGACTCCTCTTTCCTCGCCTTGCCCCTCCTCGCCTTGCCCATCCTCTCTTTGCCTTGCATCGCCCTGCCTCGCCTTGACTCCTCTTACCTCGCCTTGCCCCTTCTCGCCTTACCCCTCCTTGCCTTGTCCCTCTTCGCCTTACCCCTCCTCCCCTTGCTTCTCCTCACCTTGCGCCTCCTCTCTTCTCCTTGCTTTCTTTTACCTCACCTTGCCTCTCCTCGCCTTGCCCCTCCTCGCCTTGCCCCTCCTCGCCTTGCCCCTCCTCGCCTTGCCGCTCCTCGCCTTGCCCCTCCTTGCCTTGCCCCTCCTCGTCTTGCTCCTCCTCTTCTTGCCTGTCCTCGCCTTGCCTCTCCTCGCCTTGCCCCTCGTCTTCTTGCTTCTCCTCGCCTTGCCCCTCCTCTCTTTGCCTTGCATCGTCTTGCCTCGCCTTGCTCCTCATCTCCTTACCCCTCCTCACCTTACCTCTCCTCGCCCTGCCTCGCTCTGCCACGCCTTGCCTTCCCCAGCCTCTCACCGGCCCGTGGTTCCGCGTGGCGGGTCCTCCTCCGCCATCTCCCCGCCCCGCGCCTCCGCTGCGGCAGAATTAGGCTGGCCCTAACCACGGCGCGCCCCGCAGCGCCGCTCCGCGCCGGACCGCCGCCGCACGGACTTTAATTATTTTCCCTGTCTGTACACAGCGCACGCGGCGCGCGACGCGGCCGGAGTATGCATATGCAGCGCGCTAATGAGGAGAAACAAAACTTGGCCTAGGGAGGCGGGCGGGCGGGCGGGCGCTGATAAGTACCGCGTCCACGGCCACGCCTTCCGGTCATCCTCGGACATAATCCTTCCCCGCCCCCTCCTCGCTCGCCACGGCCCAACCCCTCGTAGAACGTGTATGTGTGTTTCGGCGCCCTTCGCGACAGCATGTGTTCCTCAATTCCGCGCGGCTCTCTCTGCGGGGATTAGGGGTTGTTGAGGAGGCACCGCCGCCGCAGCCAGCGTCCGCACTGCAGCCGACGCAATAGTCGTCGTCGTCGTCGTCGTCGTCGTCGTCGTCGTCGCCGTCGCCTCCCTCCACTGCGGTCGTCTTTTGTGTGTCCGTCTCATTCGCTGATTTCGTCGACTCCTTGTCACAGTTATCCACACATAAACGTCTATAACTACTGCGAAAAGTCAATGTTTTTTATTATTTTTTTTCTTTGAGTTGTGGATTTAGCGGGATTTAGTTGCTGTGGGGATGGTCGTCGCCATTGCCTCCCTCCCAGATTCCAACGCTGTCGTCTTTTTTGTGGTCGTCTCATTGACTGTTTTCGTTGACTCTTTGTCACACTTATCTGCACACCTGCACCAAAACATCTGTATGTACAGCGCAATGATAATCATTTTCATTACTTTCGATTTCGTTCGATTGTGTGTTAAGTCCGTTTTAATTGATATGGTCATTTGCGCCAGGTGGTGGAAAGAGAAGGGAAGGGGAGGGAGAAGGAAGGTATGATCGCGATGTCCCGTTGTACAGAGAGACACTCAGCATTCACGTAAAAGTGACCCAACAAACAATAGAAATCTCTCCAGAGTCTACTCCACAGTGCTCCGTTCTGGCTGAGGCCAACAATTCACAGATGATAAACCGCAAAGAAAATTTCTAGCATTATAAAGCGATTGAACCCGCGACCTCTCACGTTAGACTGTAAGGCGTTGCCTCTAGTCTGACATCTTCATCGCCATCGCCGTCATTATTTGCATCGTTCAATCCCACCTCTCCCTTTCCGTTAGCAACACCTTTGCCTCCATTGTTCTCATCCCGATTTCCCTCCTTTTCAGTGTATTCATCCGTGTCACAGCTACTCCCATCAGCGTTGTCATCGCTGACTACTCACTGTTGGTGGCTCCACTGTTGCAGGCCTACTGTTGCGGTCCTCGTCTTTTCTGTCAGTATTGGTGAACATCGCGGATTCCGCCATCACCATCAGCGGGTCCAACTCATAATGGCGGGTGACATAGTCTCCAAGGAATATTTTGTCGCACTAGCAACTTCTTCCCTTCTAGCATCGTCTATTAGTCTATTATCTGGCGCCTACATACTACCGTCCACATAGACACTTTCTTCTGTAGTCGTTCCTTTGACTTCATCAGAATAGAGTTCGATTCTATTTCTTCTGTATCAAGATTATCACAATAACCATATCCAACAAACTTTTCACCATCACCACCTGTGTACTACGGGGACACCACTACTAACTACTCTCTACTTCCATTTCCACGAACAACAATCATTATATCGACACTTCTATGGACACCAAGGCTATCACTGACACAACTGCACTTGTTCTCGCCATTCTCATCCCCATCACCTCAATTATCAGAACACACAATCTCCATAGTCTTCAGCAACCTCCGTTCAGTCGCCATGTGGACTCATTCTTTCCAAACGTATCTCACTCTGCCCACACGTACCCCACACATGTCGCAGTTCCACTATATTGCCAGTGACATCTAGAGCCTCCGTCACCAGCCTCTCCCTCCTAGCGCACTGCCTCCATTACCATTTCCAGACGAATGCATCTTCAGGCAGTGTGCAGCCACCATTCCAGGAAGGACGCATCCACGCTATTTAATCCTCTTCCTGTTCCACGATCCATACAGTTCTTTTTCTTGTAATTTGGTGATGACCACCAAATTTTACTATTTTATTGTCACCGCACGTCTGAGATTTAAAATTACACTATTACAATATTATTTTCTCAAACTTCCTTCATAAAATTCGATAATCTCTTGGAATTCTCGAACCATCGGTTCGGAACCGCTGAAGGTTCCCATCTCTTCGCACCCCACCATCCACCATTCCCACCACCGTCCCCTCGACTACAGTCTCCAACACCCCCCATGCCCTCCATCCCCACCATCATTTCCATCTTCCACCCCACCGCCTTCTCGCCAACCCTTCATCCGCCAGGTCAGGCGGCTGCATCCCCTCCGGCTACACCGCGTCGCCGCCGCCAATTTTTGCGCGTCCATAATATCGCGATGACTAATCAAGCGACGGAGCTGTAACCGGCTCGCTTACAAGTAATCCGGCGGCTAACGGGCGCGGCAAACGGCGCCATCACTTACGCCCAGGATTACTGAGCGGCCGGTCCACCTAAGTGGCGCGCTCGCACCGCTCCGCCGCCGCCGCCGCGCGCTTCCTGCATCCGCCACCGCGGCCGCTATCTTCGCCTCCGTCATGACGGGCATTAAGAAGACCGCCGCGCCGGTTCAGATTGGATGCGGCGCGGCTGTGAAACGCAGGGGGCGAATTTGTGCGAGAGAGAGCGCGGAAGGCAGGGAGAGGACGGTGTTATTCAGAGCAGTTAAGTATCGTAACAATTCCTGTGAGGAAAAGGTACATAATAAAGGGGGATAGTCGGAGTCTGAAATCTTCGGTATTTGAATTTCTATTCCTGGAAGATTTCCAGATTTCGTTGGAGTATTGGTCGTTGGAATTTACCACTATAGTTTTTAAAACCTTTTTCTTCTACATCTTTCCCATGGTTTGTGTGTCTATTCTTTTACTAAACATTGCGTGTCTATTCATTTAGTAAACGTTTGTGTAGCAGAGAAGACGAATAGGCAAGTCGCATTTGGGATGGAATAAGAACGATTTTATTCAGATAAGCTAAGGGTCTTACTAATTACAAGGATATTGATAAAAATGTAACTAATAATTGTTAGAATATTGGAATCTCCGAAGTCTCTATATTATTCTGAAAATAATTTTAATACTAGAAAACAAAAATATTTTTTCATTTAAAATTTTGGCAGCATTAACAAATATTTTTCAACGTAATACAACTGATACTTTTATTACAATTTTTCCTTTATTTAAATACTCATTAGTGTACTAGTCAAATTCACCTAAACCCAATGCAATTCGGAACCCATTGCTTTATTACAAACACATCTCAGAAATATTTATTTAAATCAGTCCTATATGAAACTGATTGGTTAAAAAAGTAAACCGCTAAATTAAAAAAGAAATAAAGTGTTTAAAGTCAAAGGCTTAAACACATCTGCATGAGCGCATGAGCAAAATAATTCGAAGTTGTATTTTGGAGCAGTCGAGCTTCTTTTTTCGTGACTGAAACACAATCTAGTCGTATTAAAAAATCTTTTCACATGTGAAGTATTAAAATTAAAACACTTTTCAATGTTTAGGAATTAGGACAAAGTCACTCCTCCACTTCATTTGTAAATCTACCTGAGTGTACAGCTAAAACCTGAGAAAGTGCTTCTGACAGACCCTACAAATCGGTCGTGGCGTTGCTACATAAAGTTGGAGCCATTATTTTGAAACTTTTTAAAATGACCCAGGGGCTTGATGTAAAGTACTCCTCAAAATTAAAATATCGGTTTCAAATGCAAGTGGTTTCGACATCAGACAGATCAATCGAGGAATATCAATTTTCGAGAAAATCAGCTGAACGGTTTAGCCGCTAGCGTTGTTTGCAGACAGACGGATAGACGCTATGTAAAAAGAGTTTTTCTGCCGAAAATTCGCCGTTTTCTCGCGCAGCATTAAATAACTTTCTCTCTACCGCATTGAGAGAGTAAAAATTAAAATCTCATATATTGCTTTAAAAAATTAAAAATATTATTCACTCCATTATAGGTAGCTGTAATTAGCTAATGAAAGCTGTTTGAAAGTACTTAACACAAAATAATTATTTTAAAAAATCCTAAAATTTCAAAAATGTCTGAGAATTAAGAGTAAATGGATCACTCACTTTACGTCATGTAACGCAAACCATTGAACTAGTGTTTAAGTGAGAATACTCCTGAATCAAAGCTCATTTTCCGTCTATCTGCGAGTAATCACGATTTATCTACAGAAGTAAATCCATTAATACAAAAAGAAATATGAAAAAAAAGATTTAAAAAAATAAGTAAAATTCAGATCTCTGTGTAGTTCTTCACATCTCAAAGAATTTTTCAAATAATCATTATATTAAGTGCATAAAATTAGGAAAAAAACTAATCGTGGACTTTCAGGAACTTTTAAGAATCAAGAGCAAACGGAGCTCGTTCTGATATTTTTCCGCAACTTCATCTCACTCGTAAACCCAAGAAGCAGGCGTCTATGTAACTGAAAAAAAGTCCAAATCCAAAATCTCTTATCTGGCACCCTGCAAGTAGTCTCTACCTTCATATCACCTAATAATAAAGAGCCACATAATGTTTATATTAAATACTAAATACATGGACCTCGTATTAAAAACGAGGCACAACACTGCAAGAACTCCTGCGAATGAAATTTACCTCGTCCCTAAATCCTCCTCTAAACCTGAGCAACGCCGTGCGTCGCGCGCTTCTTATCAGCGTGCGTCGTAGCGGCGTCGCTGTCCGCGCCGCGCTCTGCCTCGCGTTCCGCGCGTCCCCGGCGCTGGCGTCGGCGACGTCGCCGCGCCGGTCGAGCGCCGGCCGATAAGCCCGGCTCGCCGCGTGACAAGACCGCGCGGCTGTCCTTAATTGCGCGCGCCGCCGCTCGAGCGCGCGTCGAGCGCTCCGTCACCGGCGGCGGCGGCGGCGGCTACGGCGGCGGCTTATCTGAGGCGGACGATGCAACTTGTCCACTGTCCGGCCATCCGCGTCATTGCTTGCCGGCGGGCTGGCCGACGCCGACGCCGACGCCGTCGCCGACGCCGCTGCCGCAGGCGCCGCGTCGCGGGAAATTGCCCGCTGATTGCATTGCGCGATTGTGCGCGTACAAAGCCGCGACGCGGGCGACACCTGCCGGCGGACGAACGCGCGCGCGGGCGCGGGACGCCTGGCGGTGGGGGCGGTGAAGGTGGTAGTGGGCGGTAGCAGCCGTTGGGGAGATGTAGGAAGGGTTGGGTCGGGGGTAGCAGAGGAGGAGTAAGAATATGGGGAATTAGGTGTGGCGTGATGCTGGAGCGGTGAAAGCCGTTGGGAAGAGGAAAATTAGGCCTGTAAAGGTTTGGAGGTTAAATATATTCCTAGAATGGTTGCAAAATCTTCCTCCCGCAGAACATTCATACTCAGAATAATCTATTGTATCTAATTACTAATATGGCAGAAAAGTGCAATGAATGTAAACTTCGTTGTGGGTGCGTCTGTTCATCCTCAAGGCCTAAGTGGTCTGGGATCCTGAGGCATCTGTCGGGCTGAGGGGGGAATGAAGTGATGGGAATGATAACGCAAAGGAGGTGGAAGAGAAAGGATGGAGGGAAAGAGAGGCTACTCTACCGGATGGAACACAAGGAGGTATTAAAAGAGAGACGACAGTGGCAGTTGTGGTTAGAGAGACGACAGTGGCAGGAGTCATACGTGGTAGGAGCATTAGCGTTGTAAAATGGTGGTTACAGTGAGGGAGGAGGTAATGGTGAAAATGATGGAGTTGTGCATGCAATGGGTCAGGGATATTATAAAGTTTGTGAAAGAGGGTAAACTAAGTGTAGGAGATGGAAACTGTGCAGTGAGGTATAGAAACGGTTAGAGGTAGGAAATGGAAATGGGAATAGGAAGCAGTGGAGAGGGTGGACTAGATTCATGGAGTGGAGGGCGAACATCGAGATGTATGTGCCGTTGCCAACAATATTGTGCGTGTCCTAGATATCGATTGAGGCGTGACATCTGTGGCGATGACGATTGATGGGTGGTCTGCATAGGTTTGGGAGTGAAGGCTGTGGAGAGGCCTCCGACATGGACGGTAATAGTGTGGGCAACGGTTAGGATGGAAACGCGGACGTTATCACAGGTAGAGGAGGATAGTGAGATATTAGAATGGAGGGTGGGTAGGATTAGAAAGAACACGCGGAGGAACGGAAGAGGAATGTAAATTAGCAAAGAGGCGGAGGAAAAAATGTTGGTCGTCCGACTACCGGTGATAGTAACTGAGGCCTAGCGGCTGGATCAAGGTTAAGAGGAGAATGGTAAAAGGAGTTCGTGCGGATTATGGTAGTGGTTACTAGTACTGAAGAATGAGGACTGCCAGACAGTTAAATGGTGTGGACTCTTGAGGCAACGACGTCTAGGAAGATGTCCTGACCACAAGGGACGGTAGGTAAGGTCCACCGGTGGCGGCGTCAAGAAAACAGGGCAAAGGGAACGTAAGGTGGTGGAAGCGAGTAAGTGAGAATGGTGACGGCAGCAGCTTTTAATACGAGAAAATGCGGCCAATGAGAAGAGGTAGATAATGCGTAGGCGACGGACCAGAAGGTCCCTGCATAGGGGTGGCGTGGCGGCCAGGTGTCGGGGGCGGAGGTGCCGGGTGCGGCGGGGGCGACGGGAGTGTCGGTGGCAGTGAGGGGAGCAGGATGCAGTGTTGCTGTGGAGAAGTTGCGGGAGAGGCGGAGGACGTGGGGTGACGGTGGCAGCGGGGCCGAAGGAAGCGAGGTTGCGGTTGGGACGGAGAGGGTGCTGGTGTGGCGGGGACAGCGGGGGCCATGGGAGTGGCACCGGGAGAGGCGGTGGCGGTCGAGAGACCCGGGAGAGCGTGGGAGGCAAAGGCGGCGGGGGCGCGGAGGAGGTGGGGGCGGGTAGGTGGGGGCGGGTAGGCGGGGGCGGGTAGGTGGGAGCGGTGTGTGCGGCGTGTGCGGCGTGAGTTGCGTGGGCGGCATGGGCGGCGAGGGTGGCGTGGGCGGCGCGGGCGGCGTGGGCGGTGTGAACGGCGTGGACGTTGGGGCGTCGGGGCGTCGGGGCGTCGGGGGCGGCGTGGGCGTCGGGGGCGGCAGGGGCGACGGGGGCGACGGGAGAGCGGCGGCGCGTTGGGGATGGTGGGAGTGGCGTGGGCGGCGGAGGCGGCGGGAGCAGTGAGGGCTGCGGAGGCGGTGGGGCGGCAGAGGTCCGGGCGCGGGAGGCGAGTGCCGGACGTGTCTCGAGCGCTGACGTCGCCGTCCGATCGATCGCCGGTGGGTCGGGGCTGCGCTGAGCCGCGTCCACACGCCTCCTTCGCTCGCCGGCTGATGGCCTCGCGGCTTCGCTCGCAATTCGGCACCCAACCTCCCACCACATCTTTCTCTAATACAAACCAATGCAATTTCAAGGCTCATCAAGTTGTATGCAATAAAACTGACGTAGTGAATCAAATTTAAGCCTCCTTATGGTTTACGGCAAAAGCAAGCCCCGGATGCAAAGACGTTTGCGAGCACACTGCAAACCATTTTAATTCCGTACATCTCTTGGAAAATACACGCGCACGTGAAGGAACTAGAATTTGAAGCACAGATCGCTTTAGGACACCTCTATTAACATCGCTGAAGGAAACTAAAGGGAAATCATTGCTCAAAGAATTAAAACGCCGTAAAAGAAATAATTATTCACAATTCATTCAAAATAATCAATACCCTTACCTTGGTATTGGGAGCAGTTGTACAAAACAGTTGCAGGTCGCAGACGCACGAGCAGATGGAATTTATTTCTGATATTATTCACTTAGATGTGTGAGCCGTTGTTTTTACGAAAAATTTCCGAATGAGGTATGCCGCACAGACACTGGATATCCTGCAAACTCAGAATGATATAATATCACGTTATTCCAAATCTAACAAGATATTTTTTCACTACTATATTTTTATTGCTGTGAAATACAATTTAATAATTGGAGATATTCACTACGAATTGATTGGTTACTCACAGAAAGGTGGAAAGCCAATATTTTACATCTTAATGAACATTGAGCACTGGCACGGTTGTCGTAATTCTTTAATTATATAAACGCTTTATTTTTGTTACAAATCTTGACCATTGTTGAACGAATTACAATCATACAAATTTTAAATACTGCTGCTCTGTTCAGAAAATGTAGTACTGCAAAATTTGGAGAAATGAGGAAAGAGAATGAGAAAAATCTACAAGATATCTACAGGTTCTTAAGCCATGAATTATGAATTATAAGAAGATAGGATAAGGGTGGAGAGACATTCACAAATACAACCATGCCAAGCAGGACTTAAACCTGCAGCCTCCTTGGCGCAGTCGCCGCGACCGCCAGCGCCACGGGGCGTTGTTGTTATTATTATTATTATTATTATTATTATTATTATTATTATTATATATTAGTGACTACCTTAGTAAAGAAGCCATGATAAAATAGAAATAATTTTTCTCTCAGCGCAAACGTTCCGTACATACAAGTATCCAACTGAAAATTTAATAGAAAATGTAAAAATATATTTAAAAATAATGAATAATTGTGTTTCTTATTTAAATCCTGAAAGAGATCCGTTCTCAATCAATTAGTAAACAGCATGACAAACGGATGGAAAATGTGAAAAACTATAAAATACCTAATAATTTAACTAATAACATTTTTTTGCTAAGTCACATGGAAGATAAAGATAATATGTAATCGAGATATTAATGATATAGTTAACAATAAATATATATTAGAAATACCGGTACCATTTAAGTGAGTAATTCAAATTCATATTTAAACATCATTGTTTTCTTTCGGTGTGTTTGCACATTTGAATATCGTCAAATCCCACGCATCCCGCAAGCCAACACGGTTGGTCCAGGCTCTGCTAATGAATTTCGAATTCGGTTGTGGTGATAGAGGCCTGTCCATCATTTCACAGGCACGCAGAGAGAAAAAACGTGTAATGTAGTAGTGGCCGTTGATTGATTATGTCACTGATTGTCAATTCCTGCCTATATGCGGCTTGTCTGACAGTGTTTTACAATTCGTCATTCCGAGTGTGCAGAGTAAAATCGTTACCGGACACTGCAGTAAATAATGGCATCAAGCAGGGTGCAAATACCTCCAACATGTAGAGTTATGAGAGAACTAACAATATAAAAAGGGTAATTTAGAAATATATGAGAGTTCCTGTATAACGTAAATTTTAAATCAGTTTGACGTTTATTGAGATTTATGATTGATGTTAAAACATACAACCAAACAATTTAAAAAAATCCTACATCGTTTCCAATTAAAAGATCAGCAAAGTTAGTCCACAAAGGATTTTTTATTTACTATTTCATGTACACTACAAACTTTTAATATATTTATGGCACTTAATTATTTTTTAAATAAATGGTAAGTTTTTAATTCAGTTTTACTTAGCGTTATGTATTTGTATTTAGGACTTAATTGAAATTGGCGGAAAAATAAAATTTTTCTTAAACAAATTTCGAAAAAAATATTATAGTTCATAATTGGATTTTCAACTTGTTCTTGAAACAAAACATAAAGCACGTGGGTAAAACAAAATGAGAATGATAAACAGATAAAATAGGCACTTTTATTTGTTTTAGTACATGAAATGAGAAATAATTGTCGAATTTTCATAAATGTATGAAATATAATATTTATTTTAGAATTTTTACTACATCTCTAGGTTTTCGGCACCAGTGTATGTAAGTGATTTTTTTTGTTATTATTGCGACGACTCGTCGACGTTGCGACATTGAAATAGTGTGCTTTCCTGACTACGCCGAGTATGAAACGATACCACCCGCAGTACACTGCTGCACAGCGGTTCAGAATTCGGGTTCCCCTTATTTGGTGACTTCAACATTTTGGTACGCACACTCGCTAAATACACAGGCCAACAAAAAAATGGTTTCAAAAAACTTTTTAAATCTTGATAGCTGATTTTTATAGTTTTTTCGGCGTTGAATCTGCATCTGAACTCTGTTTGTTTCCATCACCCAGAGTTCAGTCACAATTTGATTTAATAAGATATGAAAAAATGTGATAAATATGCACTAAAACTTCAAAGGAAACGACTGAAAAATACCAACAGAAGTTTATTTAAACATGGAAGATGGCTTTATTTTCTTAACATTACATTCTACAAATGTTTTACGTGTCCATTAATGTATATTTTCTTCGTCTCTTTTCTTTAAAGCTTCTGAAATAGCTTTTTCTCCTACGCGCCGTTTGTTGACTGTCTCGGTGAAGTGACCAACAGTAATCTCTCATCATGTTGGTGTTTCAGCGTCCCAGATAACGTTTTCCTTTCCCCTTTAAGCTTGATTAAAACGCTCACCTTGTTCTTCACTTACATCATCTACAATGTCTGGAAACAGTTGTAAATGCATGTTTAAAAAGTGAATCTTTAGGCTCATTAAACATCCCAATTTTTTGAAAGCATCCACATATTGCCAACAATTGATTGATTGCTTGTTATATTATCCTGTCCAATTTTGCTCTGTGAATTCACTAACGATAATTTAAACTCTATAGACACTATGACGTGATTACTTTCTTCACAGTAGAAATTGCCTTGCCTTAAAGAGCAGCTTTTCAACATATATTTCAAATTTTAATTCAATAAAAACATATATTTCAAATTTTACGCTTATACCTAATGTTATTTTGACTTTCCGTAGATCTATGAGTCAGTTTGTATTTCTAGTTAAAAATAGTGGTTTTATATAAAGTTTAAACTATATTTAGTGAACATATATTATATTTGTAAAGCTACGCCCTAAGAAGAGAGGCTTAACTAGACTCTCGCACGGCGAGAGCGCCTGGAAATTTCCGCAAGGCCTCTCGCCAGGCAGCGCCAGCGGCGGCATCGTCCTCAGCAGCGGCGGCGGGTCCCCTTTTCTCAAAGCGCTCTCCCCCCTGCCCCTCCCCCCGGGCCCCTCCCCGGCACGCGGCTCTTTCCCTGATTCACGGGCACCTAGTGACATGGCTCCATCAGCTACGGCCGCCATTTCTATGCAAATCCTAGCAGCTTCGTTCCGGCGGTCCCCGCCGCTCTGCCCCCCGCGCTCCGCGCCCCGCGCCCCGCGCCGCCGCCACCGCCGCCGCCGCTTATGCTATACACAGAACAAATTCTGTTTCTCCGGCGACGCAGCGCCAGCAGAAGCGGCGGGCGGCGGCGGCGGCGGCGTCGCGCGCGCCAGACAACAGCCCGAGCGGGCGACGCGCGGCGGAGGCAAGTGGGCGCGCCGCAGGAGGCGAAGGCGGGGAGACGAGGTAAGAGATGCGGAGGAAGGTGGGGCAAAGATGCGACACGGTGTCGGACGGGAAGGGGTCACTGGTGGGGGTGGGTGGTGACGGAGGCTGCCTCACACGAAGAACGAACATGACGAGAGTAAGAAGAGGCGCTGATGGATAAAGAGGAGGTGGAAGGGAAGGTAAAGAGGACGTGTAGAGGAAGGAGAGCGGAGGAGAAGGTAGAAACAGAGGAGGAAAAGAGGAAAATATCTCAGTGGAGGAGGAAGAGGTCGAGGAAGTGAATGGGAGAGAAAACAGATGAGAAAGCGGATGATTGGAGGTAGTGGTGGAGGAAGAGGAAGTAAAGAAGGACGTGAGTGATAGAAGGATGACGATAAGAAAGTGGAGGAGACGGGACAGAGGCCGGTGGTGAGGCGGAGGAGTAGATGGACAGTGTAATGTGGAGGAAGATAGGTACAGAAGAAGAAGAGGGAGTTGAATGACGAGACAAAACAGCAACTGGTCAGAGAGGCAGCGGTGACGGTGGCACCGAGTGTAGTGATCATGACGGTACGTGACGGAACAGGAGATATGGTTCTGCTAAAGATAGTGACACGGGCGGCGGCAGGTTCGCGGAAGGGGAGTCGGGATTCAGAAAGGTTGGAGGACAGCGGTAGCGGTGACGGCACCAGTGTGGAGAGCGGGAGGAACCACTCAGGCAGACGGGTGAATACTGCCCTGTCGCGGGAAATGGCACAAGGAGAAGCAAAGCGGCGGCGACGGAGACAGAGGTAGGACATGGGAAGCACTAGAGGGGAAGATTCACGGTTTAAGACTCATCCCGAGATAAATACCTTTTTATCTGGGCCGGTCCCTCCCGTCCTCCTTCCTGTCCCTCCCAACTTCAATCTCCTGCGCCCCCTCCCGCCCCTCCGCCTCCCGGCCACCGACACCGCTCGCGCGCCCCTGGTGTGCAGCCGGTGCACCGCGAACAGGTGGCAGCTGCGTGCAGAATGCAGCGCTCCGCTTTTAAATGGGTGGCGAGCGGGGACGTAATGATTTTGTAATGAGACGAGGAGGTAGCTGCATGTAAGGAGTTTCATCGTCGTCTTTTGTTGCGTTTGTGATTGCATTTTAATGAAGTTAGTCATTCAATTTGGGTCATTAGTGCGCTTTATTTCTTGATTCTGTTGAGCAGTCAGATATTTCGACATTGTACACGTACATGGTAATAAATATTGTTTTTTAAATACACCGATATTTTACAATATTACGGATATTTTATGTATCTTGTTTATGCAATCTGTAATACAAATTAGCCACTGTAAAATATTTACCGATTATAGTTTTATGGGAACCAAATGTCATTTATTCAAGTTGCAGTAAGATTAAGAACATTTCTACACTCTACCTAATTTATCGATTTGAATATTTATTGATTGGAATAAGTATTTTTCTCTATCACAATTTCTGTGATTTATACATGTTTTCTTTCGTTGAAAAAACGAATAACCCATTAATACGCAAACAAATGCAATTGTAGCCCTCGTATAAATATTTTAAATAGTTCTTTAAATTTTGCGAACTGGTGGGACGGATGGATTCTTCTCCACTCATCTATGGGCAAATAATCCCACTTCCTCTAGCTGACTCTTTGGTGCTACACCTAAGTGGCACTTCGAGCATCGAAACCACTCCGGAAGGCCTTGATTCAATAGGTAAACACTAGACACTACGGTTTCCATTATGTGCGTAATTTTGAGTTTAATTACAAAATTTTTAAACAAAATTATGCTCAATGTGAAATTGCATTGCATCCCTCCTGTGCGAATGCTAATTTCAAGCGTAGTCTACACAGGAGAGGATTTCACGTTGATGAACTGAGTGGTCGAGGAAGGGGAGAAGGTAAAAATGAGCAAAGATCGTTCATTTTTGAATTGAATGTTTAATTTCATTACTCGTCACCATCTTATTCCGAGCTGAGAGAGAAGGAGGAGAAGGAGAATGAGAATGAAGAGAGGGAGAGAGAGAGAAGGGAATCGAGATGCGCTCTTGATGGCGTCAGCGTCTTACCACAGCCCCGATCTCGGCCTGGAGGAGGTTGGATGCTGCGACGGCGTCGGTGTTCATGGTGATCGGGGTGGCGGCGACAACAGAGCGGCGCACTGCACGGAGACTAAGTCCCCCTCGTTGCTTTGCACGTCGCGTATTTATATGAGCCGTGGGGGAAAGGTGTTTTTGAGAGTGCTCTTTTGGAAAGTTCTGGGGGGTTGTGTCAGAACTTGTCAACATGTTTTCCGTAGAGCACTCTCTTTCCCAACGCGGCGATTCTTCCGCTTTGTCGCGCTGGTTCTGGGCCATGTTAATTGAATTGTTTTTTTTTGTTGTTTTTGATATGGCTCATCACATGGCTCCCTTGTTTTCCAGAAAAACGTTGCCACTTGGCGGCGTTTTTCGATGAGTAGGTGTAAGTTGGTCGTCATGGTAGATGTAGATGCTCGTAGTAGTCGTCCTGGGGTGAAGAAGTTGGTCGATGGTGTCGAGGCGTGAAGTGGCCGTGGGGCTATAGATGGGTGCTCTCAATTTGGGTGAGGGGTGGGGGTGGGGTTGATTTTGTTGTTGTGGGTATAATAGATGGTCTTAAATATACTAGATGCGACTAGAACAATTAATGGTTACATAGTAAAAATATTGACAGTTGAAATTATAGGCAACTATAGGGTATTGACATGATAAGTAATGTTTGTGAATATAAAATTTGGGTACAGTAAATAATAAAATAAAATGTTGACATAGTGGATAATGTTGGCAAGTATAAGATGTTAGTATAGTAGATAATGTAGGTGAAGGGTTTACATCATAAATAGCATTATAAATTTAGACAGAGTGAGGATGTTTATTAGAAAGAGGAGTCTCGGATTTAGTTCGGGACGTACCTAAATGTGATCAGGATTTAGAGACGTCCTTTGATATATTTAAGATTTGGAATGTTCCTAAATGTGATCAAGATTTAGGAACATATCCATTTGTTATATACAAGGGACTATGTATTTGAATGTACAGAAACTTGTACATGAGTTATATACATTATATACAGAGGTTATATACATGGGGTTGTCCGAGACTATCTAGTAGGAAGAGAGTCAAGAGTTGATTTCTGATTCTTAGGTTGGATATTGATAGAGGTAATCCATTAAGAGAAGGAAAAGAATGAAGGAGGAAAGGGTTTCATTAGAAAAACGGAGAGAAGATAGAAAAGAATTATTTAGGTGCAGAACTATCCATCATGAATATGGGTAGGGTGGTTGACAATGAGAAAATAAAATGAATTTGAAAAATTGGAGATTAAGAGAGATTGATTTGAGGTTCCTACGTATTCATGGTGGGTAGTTGACTGCATGAGATTGATGATTCAACATGATTAATACAATTTATAATAATTAAGGATAACATATTTAAAGGTATTAGAGTAATAATTTTTTTTTGTGAATGCAAATGTCTATGTAATATATCTTGAATGATATTCTCTTTGAGAGTTCTTCCTAATTAGATGACATCTGTTTGTTTCTGTTTTCATTTGTATTTAGTTGTGAACACTCTGTTAGAACTTGGATCACTTTCACTGGAATGAATTGTTGTGAATGGAGGTTTATATTGTAGTTAAATAACTAGGTCACTTGTTGTTCACTTAGGGACTTTTTTCACTTGGGTACTCACTTTCACTGTGATGATCTGTTGTGAACAGTAGTTTGTATTAATACTAAATTTGGATCACTGGTTGATTTGTAACTCACTTGGGGGTTTGTTGGAAAAAAAACAACTTTTTTTTTGTTTTGATGATGCACTTTCACTGAGTAGAATTGTTGTATCGGGGAATAATTGAAGTAACTGCTGTCTTGTTTGTTGAGAAAAAAAAATTTTTTTTTTTTTTTTTTTTTTTGTGTGATATCATACCAGTCCATTGCTGTGGCTTAGGGAGATGCGGTCCAAGCGGGGGTACAGCACCCTGGAAGGTGTGGTGATCCTGGTGCCAGGCGGTGCTGCATAGCGGCCTTGTTGAGGTGGTGCCGATGGGGCTGGTCTCGATGGGGACGGGTTCGTTAGGGGAGGTTTCAGGGGGTTGTTGTGAAGGGAGGGTAGAGAAATGAACTGAAGGGTTGAAAGTTGGGTTGTGCCTGGAGGAGTTTGCAACAGAGAAGGTGGTGGAGGTACTGGCGGGTGATCTTATATAGGGGATAGATAGATGCAGCTAATAAGGCGGTAATGATTAGGTGAATAAATTGGTGACCTTCCGGAGTGATGAAATAGTTAGGCTGTTCTAAAAGTTTAGCCTTTTCATCGAGGGCATTTAGCTCAATTTGGAGTTTGTGAAGGGGGGTTTGGGGTTTATGGTCTTGGATGTCTAGGAAGTTGGAGATGCGGGTGAGATTAATATCCGTTAGGGAGGAGTAGTTTTGGAAAGTGAAGAGAGAAGAATGGGGAATTAATGTTTGCGTTTTCTAAGGAGTATTCCTATTGGTTTTTGCATAATCCAAGGAACATTTAGTGCATTGTTATTTGGCGGCTGAACGGTAGTGCGGGAGTTTGCTTTTGATTTGGTAGGCGGTTGGGAGTTTGGTTTTTGGTTTGTGGCGTTTGGGAGTTTGGTGAAGGGGGAGGGTTGGGGAGGGGGCGGAGGGGTTGTCTTGGTTTAGTTTTGAGGTGAGGGAACAGGTTTTAGTCGATTGGCATGTACTATTCTTTAGATCCATTGGGGGTTTTAATAATAAAGTTTACGGGGCTTAATTTTTGTGTAATGATGAATGGGCCTTTCCAAGGTTTGGATAGTTTGCGTGCTAGCCCTTTTTTGATTGTAGGAGTGTGTAGGTAGACGTGATCGCCTGGTTTTAACGTAACGGTTGCAGTCTTTCTGTCATAGTATTTCTTTCTGGTTTCTGCAGCTTTTTGGTTTAGTTTGGTAACTTCGTCATAGGCTATGCGTAGTCTTTCTCGTGTGGCTTCTGGGTAGTTCTCGTCTAAGTTATAGCATGGTCGTTTGGGGGCGAGTATGGTTTCGAATGGTAGTCATATGTCGTCCTTTGTCAAGAAAAAATGGGGAATGTCCAGTGGAGGAAGGAGGGGTGGATCTATAGGCTGTTAAAATCTGGGGAATGATTAAGCCCCAGTTTCACATGTCTCTGTTGAGGTAGTGGGAAATCATTGTCTTGAAAGATAGGTGAAAGCGTTCTAGAGAGCCGTTTGATTGGGAATGATATGCTGTGCAAAAGAGGCGTTTGATTTGTAGTAAATTGCACAAGTTTTTAAACAGTTCGGAAATGAAGTTTCTGCCTTGGTCTGTGAGTAGTTTTTTGGGGGTGCCATGGGCAGGTAGAATGTGCGTGACGAAGGCGTGAGCGACAGTTAGTGCTGAGTCGTCAGGTAGGGGTATGGCTTCAACGTATCTGGTGAAGAGGTCTTCGAAAGTCAAACATATTTGTTTCCTAGGTCAGATTTTGACAGAGGGCCTACAATGTCAAGTGCAACGAGTTGTCCGGGAGCTGTCGCGTGGGTGAACATTTGTAAGGGGGCAATTCTTTTGTTTGGAGATTTCCGTGCTAAACAAGAGGGGCATTTATTGCAATAGTCGGTTACTTGCCCTTTAATTCCTGTCCAGGTGAATTTAAGTGATATTCTTTGAAGTGTTTTGGAAATTCCTTGATGTCCAGAGAATGGTGCATCATGGTATGCAGAAATGATTGAATGATGCATTGAAGAAGGAGCAACGAGTCTGTCTGGTCGGTTGGGTTTTAAAATGCGTTCAAAGAGAAGTCCGTCAGCGTCGAGGTAGTAGTTGGGGTAGTCTGGGTGTTCTGAGTTGTTTTCAATGCTCTGTATAATTTTAGCTAGATGAGTCGTTTCTTTGTTCAATTTTGATTTGGGGTCTGTCGAAGATAGGTTCAGTAATGATGGAAATTTGTGGTGGGAGGCGTGAAAGAGCGTCGGCGTTGGAGATTGTTTTGCCAGATTTGTAAGTAATTTCAAAGTCATATTCAGAAAGAGTAAGTGCCCATCGTGATAATTTTGAACTGGAATCTTTCATAGTAAAAAGCCATTTGAGTGGTTGGTGGTCTGTACCTAAAGTGAAGCGGCGGCCATAGAGGTAAACTTTGAAGTGTTTTACTGCCCACAGAATTGCAAGACATTCGCGTTCTGTGGTGCTTCGGTTTTGTTCTTGTTTAGGTAATTGTCTACTGGCAAAAGCGATGGGTCTGTCAGTGCCTGTGTAGTTTTGTGATAAAACTGCGCCAATAGCATGGTTCGAAGCGTCGGTTGTGAGGGTGAAGGGAATTTGAAAATTTGGGTAGGCCAGAATAGGTTCTGTAGTGAGGGCATTACGTAATGTTTCAAAAGCTTTTTGAGTTTCCGTTGTCCAAACGAAAGGGGAGTCGAGGCGAGTGAGGGCATTTAATGGAGCTGCAATATGTGCATAATTTGGAATAAATCGTATGTAGAATTGTACTAGACCAAGAAATCTTTTAATATCAGTAGCATTTTCGGGTTCGGGTCAATTTTGAATTACTGAAATTTTTGAGGGATCTGGTTTGACGCCATTTGTGGAAATGATATGACCGAGGAAGTGAGTTTCCTTTTTGGCAATTTGGCACTTAGTAGGTTTGAGTTTAATGTTTGCGGAACAGAATCAGTCAAGAATTTCCGCTAGGTTGTCTAGGTGAGGCTGCAGTCCGCCCTTGGAATGGACAATGATATCGTCAACATAAATGAGGCACTTTTCATTGGTCAGTCCTGAAAGTACAGCGTACATAAGTCTAGTCCAAGTGGCTGGGGAATTAGCAAGTCCTTGTGGCATAACATTGAAGTGGTATTTTCCTGTCAACGTCGAAAATGCAGTTTTTTCCTTGTCAGGGTCGTGCATAGGGATATGGAAGAATCCGCTAGCGACGTCTAGAACCGAGAAGAGAGAAGATTCGCCTAATTGGTCAATGATGTCATGGATGTTAGAAAGGGGGAGGATGTCTCGTTTTGTAATTAAATTTAAGGCACGGTAGTCAACGCATAGTCTGTATTCCGGTTTGTCAGAGGGGGAGTTTAATTGAAAAACACTTTCAATTAAAATGATTGGAGCGTTCCATGGTGAGGTAGACTCTTCAATTGAACCATCGTGTAGTAAGTCTTGAATAATTTTATTCATGGCGGGTCTTTGAGAATGAGGGACGCGATAGGGAGCTTTGAAAATTGGAGGTGCGTTCCCTATGTTGATTGTGTGTTTAATTAAATGAGTTCGTCCTATTTGGTCGCCATCTAAGAGGAAGACATCGCGATATTTTGAAAGAGTGTTAAGAATTTTTGATTTTTCGTCCGGAGGCATGTGAGAGAGGTTGAAATAACCATCAAAAGTTTTCATAATTTGTTTAGTGCTCGCTTGCGGAGATTCGTGACTGAAGTAAGAATTGTTTTGTCCGTGAAGATGAGAGTTTCCATTATCTTTGTCATGTGAGGAGAGATCCGCGTGGGTATTGCCATATTCGTTGTAAATAGAGTTTATATAATTAGTATCGTCATTGTTAGAATTATTATTATTATTGTTAATACAATAGTTGTTATTATTATAATGATTTTTAGTTCCTTTCTTGTTATTATATTCATTGTTATTATTCTTATAGGATCCTGTTTGTATTTCTTTGATTAATAGTAGGAATTTTATTTAATTCTAATTTCTTCTCTTTGGAAGATTTGATATCATTAAAAATCATTGTGTCTTTGCACGGAATATTAAATGAATCATCAAGGAGGGTGGTTTGTGCTGGGATGCACTGTGCTAAGACAGTGTTACGTGGCACGGTGATAGGGGCGGAAGTTACGTTAATTAAACGAGTAGGGATTTTCGTTTTATCAACGATTTTAACTAAAGTGGTCGCGCATAGAAGTCCGTGGAGAAGTAAGTTTAGTGGTTCTAGGACTGCATAGGGGGCAGGGATATCGTCAATGTAGGTGTTGCAAAAGTATTCACTGCGGGGAGGCACAGTTATAGCTTCCCTGAGTCGGGCAA